>LPNX010812621.1:546160-566421 GCA_001517045.1 Pseudotsuga menziesii
GTGTACAATTTAAATGGACTAATGTGGAAAAGAACATGTTTAGTAAGATAAAAACATCTATTGCTCATGCACCATCACCTAAAAGTCTAAATTTCAAAAAAAAAATATTTTGTACACTTTTGCATCCGATGATTCATTGGCAGCAGTGCTTACGTAGAAGGAGGATGGGGGGGAGGAGTACCCCATATCATTTATGAGCATTGGTCTACAGGGAGCTCAATTGAATTATCTAGCTATTGATAAACAAGCTTATGTAGTTTTCAAAGCGGTAAAGCAATTCAGGCCATACATACTTAAGAACCGTACTAAGGTAATAGTTCCACACCCAGTTGTAATATCTCTTTTTGTACAAAAGGAATTAGGATAAAGAAGAGGCAACTGGGTAAAAGCCTTACAAGAATATGATCTTGAGTTCAAACCAGCATCCATAGTAAAAGGGAAAGGACTATGTAAACTAATGGCGGAAGGTAAAGATAATGAAGAAAGTAGCTAGGACAATGAAACTGAGTTACATATGGTGGATGTATGTCCTCTATTCACAGCTCTAGATTCCTGGTACCGGGACCTAGTTCATTACCTTCAAGAAGGATATTTGCCGAAACATTGGAATTCCAAACAATGAATAGCATTACGTCTAAAATCAGCTTCATATCAGATAATTCATGGAGTATTATTCGGAAAGAATTATGATGGAGTTTTTCTCAGATGCTTAATACAAGAAGATGCAAAGAAGGTCATAACAGAATTACATGATGGGCCTACTGGAAGTCATTTTTTTGGAGATACAATAGCCCATAATATTCTTAGAGCCGGGTATTACTGGCCTACACTGTTTAAAGATGCTCATGCTCATGTCAGAAAATGTGATGTCTACCAGAGGTGTGTTGGAAGACAAGCCAAGGCAGCAGGGCCTTTAAAACCAGTGATGATAATAGAACCATTCAAACAATTGGGGATTGATATTATTGGAGAGACAAACCCAAATTATTCCTTGCAGCACAAATACATTTTGAAAACAACTAACTACTTCACTAGGTGGGTCGAGGCCATTCCGTTACACAAAGTGAATGAAGATGCAGTCATGGATTTCTTACAAGATCACATTATGACCAGGTTTGGGGTTCCAATTTCCCTGGTTTTTTATAATGCTACTTACTTTTATTCTATTAGATTAACTACATTTGCGAATGAAAGAGGAATCAAGTTGCATTATTCTGCAAACTATTACCCACAAGGAAATGGTTTGGCAGAATCTGCAAATAAGAATTTGATTAGAATTCTAAAGAAAACCGTGATAGAAAATTAGAGAAGTTGGCACTGAGTTTTACCTAATTCTCTTTGGGTGGATAGAGTCACACCCAAGAATTCCTTTGGTGTGTCACCATACACTCTTGTTTATGGAAAATAAGCTATTCTTCCTCCCAACATTCTGTTGCCATCTTCCATAATAGCTCAGGAATATAGAGGTACCGAGAATGAAATCCTATAGATTAGAATCTATAATCTTTTGAAGTTGTAAGAGTCTAGGTCCAAAGACAAAGAATGATTTAAGCATCAACAGGAAGTAGTGAAGCGTTGGTTTAATAAGCATAAGGCCGGGAACAAGGAATTCGAAGTAGGAGATCTGGTTCTTAAGTGGGATCATTTGCATGATGAAAAGGGGAAGCACGCCAAGTTTCAACAGTTATGGGTAGGCCCTTTTCAATTTGCATCCAAGCTTGGCCCCTCAACTTACAAGTTCCAAGATTTACAGGGGTGGGAAGAGAACTTATCAGTTAATGGTTTAGTTCTCAAACCTTATTTTTCTTGATTTTTATTTCTTGGTTATCTTGTACATAAATAAATTGGTTTGCTTTATTTTTTGATTTATTTTATTTTGTTTGGTTTAGTTAGATTTTGGTTGATTTCAATAAAAGGCACAATTTTTGGTTGCATGGAGTTCATCAGAATTTTGGATTAACTAAAATATTTGATTATGAGACTGTGTACTATTGATTTATTTGAAATAACTTCTTCTAGTTTAGCAGTTTTCCTAAATGGCTATGAACAAATTGAAGTCCTACTTAATCCTTGTAAAATAACTCAGGATCAAAAGGTTTGGAATACTATTTCGAGGCTCCACCCATCTCACATTAAAAATGTCTTAGGGGGTGACGACAAAAGACCCATGGAGAGGAAGCATGGTAAACAGTATATTATATTTAAATGATCCCATGCCACGAATTGAAAGTCAAAAGGAAAACAAGTGTCAAAAACTACTAAGGAAGCAATATGTATCAAACAAATTACTGAACCATATTAGTACAAGATTTCCAAAGTTCTTCTCCGTCCATGAGCTGAAAACTAAATACATCTCTCACACAAAAGGACACTATGGATAGAGGAGCCTGAATTAAAAATTTCAGAAAGAAGGCATTCAAGAGGACTCAAAAGAAAGGACAAAAGTCCAAAAGCACAAAAGTGCAAAATGGCATGGGAATGAGGAACAAACGAATATTTCTAATTACCATGTGTTACAATCTTGTGGTGTCCAAGCTGGGAGCTACCCGAAGATAGAGGTAAAAAAATGAAACTCATATCCCTGGCCTCAAAAGAGTTATCTAGACATTGAAATATTAGTTTCCATTTTCCCTAAATTGGACTATCATCAATGATTAAAAGTACATACATCTGCCATTTGGGAAATCCAGACATCCAGAAGAATGCAACATGTTGGTATTATCAAAACCGTTTGTCACTCAAAGAAGAAATTGTCCAGAGATTTGTGTTCACCTGGTAGTCGCCAATTGTTGCAGCTGCAACCTTTTCCCAAATTTTTTAAAATTTTGGGACCCTCCCTTTATTTTTATCTAGCCTGGGATTGTTTGCTTTCCTGAAATTTGTCTTTCCTCTTCTATAAATTTTGATCTTTTTTAGGCCAATTTTTTTTTCCTTCATTGTGGGATTTGAATGATCTAAAACTATCATTTGTCTAGCCAATGCAACAAATGACTGTGGAGTTTTGTTTTATTTCTCAGAGCTTAACGTTTTTTATTTTTCGATTTTTTCATTTTTCGCTGTCGGGAATTTGTTGAGCTTTGAGTCAGGGCATTAGTTCTCTATGCCATTGACGTTTCGGAAGGGAAACAAAGAACAATTATTTTTCTCACCGATCCGTGGACCTTTATCACCTTGTGGTTTTATTGTTTAAACCTTTGACTGTCAATGATTTGATTCTGCTTTATCGCTATCGGAACGGTTTTTTATTGTGGTCGGAGGTGTTGTACTCTACGATGCCGACATTTCAGAGGGCTTGTCATTTGTATCACTGACACTATGGAATATATGGTGTCTTGAAGTTCTGATGTGTTAGTGATTAGTATTTTCAATCACCTATGCATAACTATCGGCGACGTTTAGTGTTCGGGAACACCAACACTACGACAGCGTTTAGCTTTGAAGCGCCGACACTGTGGAAGTGTTGAGGTTTGAGTCACCGACACATAGTGTTTAGAGCTTCCGACTGTCGATGAATTTTTGATCCGTGGAACCCACAGTTGGTTTGTTGCTTGCCATTGTGGCTGCCTATGGAATTATCCACCCAAAGAATAGTGTTTCCTCGTTGATGCTGTAGTGGTTAACGGTTCCGATAGTCGATACACAATCATCATGATAATAGTTGTTGGAATCACCGACACTACGAAGATGTTAAGGTTTGGAATCTGCCAATCTCTAGCCTTAGAGCTTCCGATTGTCAACATTTTTATTTTTCTGTGGAACCCGTAGTATATCTATAGCCCACCGTTGTGGCTGTCTAGTGAACTATCTGCTTGACATCTAGTGCTTCTTCCCACTGATGAAGGTTTTTCCCACTAATATATTTTATCGAGGGTTATATATAAAGGTGGAGCATTTTTTATTATTACCCTAGATTGAAAACCGTGTCTGTTCCATCCTTATCAAATTGAGCTGTACCGTTGCTCAGCTATCCAAATTCCATTCGTTGGCATGCTGCCGTGGAGGTTTCGGGTCATCCCGCCGACTGCATGACATTTTTCTAGGTAGGCCAACCACAGTCTCCTTCCTTTTTATTTATTATTGGTAATTTTGAGAACCACGGTTTTCCCTGGCTAGCTTTTCTCATAGATTGTACCATGGTTTGTTAGAAAGAATATTTAGCCTCGTGGTAGGCTGGTTTGATAGTTTTCTTTGGCAGTGGAGGTTTTTTGACCCTGAGTTTCGAGCCATTATGGGTGTTTCATCCATGTCTCAAAGATTAGGTAGTCGGTGCAAACAAGCATTACACTGTCTGCACCACCTATTTTGGGGTTGTTTATGGCCATCTGAGGGGGGGGGGGCAGGGGGGGGGGGGGTTTAGTTTTCATATGCGTTTACCCTATTTTCTTGGGTGGCGGAGGTCTTGATTCTTGTACGAGTTGGGTTTTTCCACAATGAGGATCAGTATAGAGTCTGGCGATTTGAGATTTAACAATGGCAGCAAGGCAGTACACATTTATTGAGGAGTTAGATTATTTTCAATGATGAGTTTTTTCTATCTGGGTTGTGTTTTAGTTGCAGACGGTGGACTTAGAGGATTTTCAGACACAAATTGTAGGAACTTCTTTTTCCTTGTCATTTTCTTTTATGCATTAATACTCTGTATAGCTTATTTGTGAGAATGAATATGGAAGAGGTAAATAGGTTGATACAGTTTTTCTTCATTACTAAAATACTTACTAAAAGCTCAAATGTTCTAAAAACATACTGTGTTTATGACAGGGTAACTGTTGCAAAGAAAATATGTCTAAAAGACAAAAAGAAGAAGGCTCTTGTTGCCGAGGGAGAACCAAAGGTAGAAATAATCACCAAGGTGGAATACATATATGAAGATACCAAGGCTACCACTAGGGTCAAACCAAATTATAAATGGGGTGAAATATACAGGATGATTGTAAATCATAATGCGCCTGATGCAGGTTTGAAGAGTTGACTATTTATGCAAACATCGAGAAATCGACTCTTATGAAAGTAGCCACAAGACCTGAGTTGTTCCCATGCTCAGAGGTGATCGGATGGATTCTGCCTAGGGTAGATGTAAGTACGATGATCCTTGAGAATACTGCTAAATAGGGATATGCTGCATACAACCCTTCTTATGTCTCCATGGCATATCACCTACCTCCTGCTTAGATTTACCTAACAGAAAGCTGGTTGAAAGAGACAGATTTGGATCTGGTAGAAATAGTAAAAAGAATGATGATACCAGGGAAGAACTTTCAAACCAGGCCATCAGGATAATATGATACATCCACTCTGTGGACCCCTTATAGATTTATAGCACTAATGCTGAATAGAATTTTTGGGAGATCTCAGGAAAAAAGCTTCCAATTAGGATGGATACCAATTATTTTCTATGTGGCCACTCAAGGAACCATATTCAATTGGTCAAAACATAGTGTCCAATAGCCTCTCAGCATGCATATCTTCAGCTTTGGGAGGGGTGTCACATAAGAAGTCTGAGTTCTACATGAGCTCTATCTTAGTGGACTGTATACTATGTACCCAGTCTTTTCCCTCCTTGACGTGTAATTGGGATAGGGATAGGACCATGATATACACTGCATATAAATTACTATGGGCACACAAATACCATGGCTACTACAAAGAAATATGTGAACATTTCATCATGCCATTGTACACTCTAATTTTCCTGAACGAATGCAACTGCATGTCCGAAGAGGCGTTCAAGGTCATTGAGGAATATGGAGACTATTATTTAACTGAGGAAGGTATGTATATCAGAATGTATGGGGGTTCTAGAGCACCTTCTCTGCTCCCTAAATATGCCACTGATTATGTGCTGCATAAAGAGGCAGTTAGGAAGGTATATCTTGATGGAGTGGGCAGTTTCTTGTTTGAGCATAAAAAGGCAACATTTCTTGCCATACCTTTCTGGCTAGGGAGTTATAAGTTTTCAAAAGTAAAAAAAACTATAGAATTTATGCAGGAGATGCAGCACTTCCATTTTGGTGAAATGAACTTTCACAGGAATGACTCCTGGAATAAGGTAGCAGAACACTGTAAAGAGGCAAACATTCATTTTGAGTATACTAAGTTTTGGGACAAGGACGAAGAAACCTTCAGGAGTGAAAAGAATATGACTACCTTAAAGAAGAGATTTAAACAGAAGATCACTACTATGGGTGGAAAAGGTAAAACTGTACAAAAGACTAAGACAACTGAAGAAGAAGAGGCCAAAAAGAGGGAAGAAGATGCTAAAAGGCTAGTGCAAGAGGCAGAGAGTTGGATGAAGAATGAAGAAGAAGAAAGAAAGAGAGCTGCAGAGGAAGCAACAAAGAAAGAAGAGGAGGAAAGAATAGGTATCAGGAAGACGAGCAAGAGATCTACGAAGTGAAGAATCTAGATGAATAGATTCTGAAGAATGTAGTGGCTCACACAGCAATAAGTATCCACTTACTTGAAGAACAGCTGCGCCTGAGTCCGGCAAGAATAGAAGTAGTTAAGAATCAGGATGCTAAGTATGAGATAAATATCTATTTTCTTGAACCCTCCGATTTTGAAGTCATAGTAGCAAAGGCCCAGGCGTGGAAAAAGTTCATAAATGACTTGGCGGGCCCCTCTTCATAAAGTATTCTATTAAATTTTGATTTAAAATGTAATATATTGTATAAATTATGAGCACTTACTACAAGACAAATTTTTTTGATCGAAAGGTTGGGGAAGCCCAAAATTCATTTGGGGGCAGCCCAAAGGGTTTGCTTTTTTGTATAAATAAAGGAGATTTTATATGTGGAGAGGACTTCTTTCCCAAGAAATTTTTGAGAGTATATTGTAAGAAGAACCACTTCCTTTTGCAATAAAGAATTACAAGTTTCTACTGGAGAAAGTTTGGTGGAATGTTTCAAATGCTTTGCTATGGATCAATTGAATGTGATTTATTTCGTTTTCAGCTTATGTCCATTAATTGTGAGATCATTCTAACTCATTGCATTTCTGTTTATGTTATGAATGTCTTATAGTTTATTCTGTGAAATTTCCACTATGAGTAATGAAGGTTGTCATAAATAATAAGCTATATTGTTGTTCTTATTTCTATTAATGTTCATGTGTTCTGAAATAAGTAACAACTATCTATAATTTTTCTTAATACATGCACAGAAATACATTTCTCATTGATAACTGATAATTTTTTCTCCCTAGCGATAGGTTAGTTAGTTATATTTATTTTCTAGTTGTTTGTGATTTAGATGCGAGAGAGGTAATACAAGAGGTAAGAACCTGTGCATCACATTGTGACACTCCTCGTTATCTCTATCAATTTGCATTTTTAGATAGGCACTTGGACATCATAACTTAAACACAAAAAACTAAAAAAATACTCGGTGGATTGGGCCGTAACCAGTAAAATATTTTTATGGTAGCCGAACCATAAACCAGACGGATTCCCCATACCAAACAGTAACGGGCTAGTTGGGAACATTTATTGGGGAGAATCCCTAACTATTGTTACCTACGATTTTCCAGGCCTCAATAGCTACATAACCAGAGCCACGACATGGTTCTCTTTCTTTCTCTGTTATTCTCTTCTGGAGCCCCATATCTTTCCGCACCTTAGATAGCTTCTTGTACCCAAGCAGGTTTCTTGTTATGAGGATTCTTCTCCTGAGGTGGATCTACAGGTTCTTGAGGTTCTTCAAATTCTCGATCTTCTTCTTGGATTTCTTCATTCATGGTTGTGTCATGAATTATGGGTGCTTCTGTTTCTTCAGGTTCTTCAGGAGGCCTCTTTATGGATTTGTTGTAAGCCGAGTCTTCGTCAAATGTCACATCCCTACTAATGCCGATCTTCTTGAATCCTGGGAAGTATATTCTATAAGCCTTCAAGCTTTCAAAGTATCCCACAAATCTACCCTTCTTTCTTGAAGGATCCAACTTTGTCCTCTTTTCTTTAGGAATGTGTATGTCCATTGGACAACCGAATATTCTGAGATGGATGACTTCTAGTTTCTTGCTGGAAAAGACTTCTTTAGGTGTATTGTTCTTGACTACTCTATGTGGAGTATGGTTCTATACATACACCGCTTTTTTTCATCTTCTACCCATAGATGCATGGGAAGATCTTGATCATGAAGCATAGCCCTTGCAGCTTCCATGATCATTCTATTCTTCCTTTCTGCAACCCCATTCTGTTGTGGATTATATGGAGTAGTTAACTCCCTCTTAATCCTTGAATATTTGCATAATGATTTGAATTCATTTGAAGTGAATTCTCCACCATTATCTGATTGAAAGGTCTTGATCTTCTTTTCTGTGTGGTTCTCGATCAAGGCTTTGAATTCCTTAAACTTGCTGAATACTTCATCTTTGTTCTTCATGAATTAAATCCATGTCTTCCTAGAAAATTCATCAATAAAAGAAAAATATTATACATACCCACTTAATGAACTTGATGACATTGGACCGCATACATCAGAGAATGATTTCCAAGATTCCTTTTGCCTTGCTCTCACTACTTAGAAATGTCTTCTTTGTGTTCTTTCCTTTCGCACATCCTTTGCAGACTCCATCATTTTTTGCCTGAATTTCTGGAAGATCTTCAACAGCTTTGCTTGGAAGTAGTAGTGCTATCTAGTGCACATGTGTAAGCCCTCTATGCCAAAGTTCATTTGGCTCTAATGTGTCATGGACTAAATCTTGTTCTGGATGGCCCTTTAATTTGTATAGACCTCCCTCTTGTTCCCCAATCACTACTGCATCATTAAAAGTATTTCCCTTTGGCCACATGAGAAATTGGCCATCTACAAATGCAACCCTAATTCCTTTTGCATCTAATGAAGATATGGAGAGGACATTCTTCTTTAGTCCTGGTACAAACAATACATCTTGCATCTTCATAGAATTTCCAGAGTCTAGCTTATAGGAGGATTCTCTACTACCTTTTATTGGATACTGGTGGTCATCCAATTTCACCTTGTGAGGTGAATCATGTTCAGATAGTTTCACAAAGGATTCTTTGAATCCCATCATATGTTTGGAAGCACCACTATCTATAAGCCAATCATTGCTTCCATATGAGATAGTTCCCATGAGAGCGGAGATCAGCACATATTTTTCGTCACTTGAAGAATCATCACTTTCTTGTCTGATTCTCTTTGTGGAAGGTTCATCATCCTCTATAGCATGAGCACGATGTCTTTTCTTATTTCCCTTCTTCTTATGGGAGTTAATCTTATTTCTAGGAAAGTCTTTGGCAAAGTGTCCTCTTTCATCACATGTATAGCATCTTAATTTAGATAAATCTTTTCTAGTGTTATCTATCTAGTGGAATTTCTTACCTCTGGAGTGATGAGAGCGTCTTCTACTTTTCTTGGAGTGAACTGTGAGAGCTTGATATTCACTTCCCATCTTTTCTTCTTGAGATGCTATCTGAGCTTGTTCTTGAGAGAATTATTCCCATAGTCTACTGAACTTGAATAACTTCTTTCTGGCACAGATTCCTTGAATAAAGGAGTTCCATGATCTAGGGAGACCATTCAAGGTGGTCATTACAATATTTCGTTCTCCACTTGTTCATCTACTGCTTCCAGTTGTTCCTTGATCTGAGAGACCCTTGTAAAGTAAGACTGGATGGTCTCTGCATTCTGTATCTTTACATTCTTCAGTTGGTTTCTCAGAGTCATCTTCTGGTTTATGTTCTTCCCTTCGAACAATTTGGTTAGGGAATCAAACATAGCTTTAGGTGTCTTTACGGAGGACACCTTTGGTATGAGGTGATCCTTGATTGAATCATAAATAATCCTCTTTGTTGTAACCAACTTATTCTTGTGTAAGTCCTTAGCCTCATCTCCCTCTGGAACTGGAACCTCCTCATTGATATAGGAGTCCAACTCATTTTCTTCCAGGACCAGGGAGATCCTATACTTCCAGGCTCGGAAATTATCATCTCCCTCAAGATTTTCATTAAGCTTGGTATGATGAGACATCTTAATTGAGAACCTCAAATGGAAATACAAAATATTTATATCTTACCAGGTCAAGATGTCGGATCTGGATTTGGAGCCGAATTTCTGCAGTGTTGGTTCAGGAGCAGATTAGGGTTTCACTTTTTCAGAGTTTTGTCCAACCAAATGCTTTGATCTTGATCTCTAAACTTTGATTTTGAGGAGGAGAACAATCCAGGCCTGGGGTCACTCAAAAATTCCACTTCTGTCAAAAGCCCTCATTTTCGGCAGCAGCATCGGGTCCCAAACTGAAAAAGCTTAGAATCAGATTCTGCTTCAACAGAAAGATGCGCCCTAGGGAGGAGAGTTAGTCCAACATTATTTTACTGAAAATATATGGAGAGAGATCCACAAAGTAGGAAGACCTAGTTTCTGCAGCCACATAGTGTCTTGTTCTCAGGTTAGCTCTGATACCATGTTAGATTTTTAACATTAAGCTAGCATTATATTAGGATCCTTAACTGAGAGAATAACAAGCACAACAATCAAACACAAGAGACAATGAACACAGTTTTTTTCCCCAGGGCAACCATAAATGGATAAAACACTGCAAATTCCTCAGAGATAGAATCAACACCCAAATTAAAACCCCAAAATAGTAAGATTATCTCCCAACAGCAGTGGCCTCTTTCTTCCTAGCCCCAGTAGCTTCTTCTTCCTCAGCTATGTGCTACAATTGAGTGTGAGTGAGTGTGTGATAAATAGAGAGACTCACTCTCTATTTATACTAATTCTTGACTTGACAATAACCTACTAGGGCTGACTTCTCTAGGAGAGTCTAATAACCCTAGTGCCCTAGAACTACGAGGAATTTAACCCTTGATCAATAGGAGGGTTACCCACAATGACTTGACATGAATTTTTTACATTATGGAACCTCTCGATAGGAACATCAGGGCATGACATGACTCAAGTAAATTACAGACACATCCTAGAATAAACATCGGGGTACAATACATAATATATATAGATGAATACATTCTGAAGTTACAAATACATTAACACCTTCTTTTCACCTGCCTGATTCTTGTTCTTCCTACCTCTTTGGTGAACATTTTCACATTAGTAACCAGGTTTTTTAGGTTGGGTATGGAAGAAGAATCATCAGGTGAAATGAATCTTGGGGGGCATGTCGAGCCCCTAGAAACCATGCTAGGGGTAAGCTTCGCTAGCAATCATGCTATGGGAAAGATTCCAACCTATGTATATCATGTTAATAGGATTTTTCAAGCATAGTTTACCCATTGGTTTGGAGCTTGCGTAAAAATGAAACCAATCTTCGATAATTCTTTCAACTGATCTTCAAGCTCATTAAAAATAGTAAGACGGTGTTGAGCTTAATTTTCATTTTTTGCGCTCTGGTTAAAACATGAAAAGTGGTTTGAGCTTAGTTTATTACTTTTTTGTGCTATGGATTCAAACATGAAAAAGGTTAATAGAGTCCTCTTTAATCTCTTTTTAGATTCTTAAAATGTGAAAAGCTAGTCAAGTACTTGTCTTCTTCATACTCGTAAAATTATTTCAAGAGTTGTCTCTCCGACGGTAGGTTATCTCTTTTTTGGTTTGGATGGACTATTTACGAAAAAGGAACACTCCAGCCAATCATGAATAGAAGAGTTATCTAAGGTATTATTTTATACTTTTTCAGACCTTAGGGACTAAATCATATGAAAAAGGACCCTTTGGAGTTTTCTTTATTTTGTTAAGACTCTCTAAACATGAACTACACCGAGTTAACTTTCATTGGACTCATTAAATTAAACATTGAGAGAACCTATTTTGGGAATGAACCCCTCCTCTCTTAGGTTCGTAAAACATATGAGTTTGGACTTGTCATCAGACAAGCTATAAGGAGTGTTTGTTACCCTCTTTGAACTTGTAAAAATGAAAAGAGGCACTCATCAACCATAATGGGGAAAATTGGAAAGGAGTCATCTTGCAAATAAATGGCAGTAGTTTGTCATTACCTTTGAACTTGGCACTTGTCTGCATATCATTTCAGTCAATTGGGTATTCAACTAATTTCCATGACGATCCACTTTCATGAGTCATGTCACTCCTTTGAATATTTCAAAAGAATGCATTGTTCGCCATCGCATTGTGTGTTTTTCTGGTCTAGTCATGCTTCCAAGTCTTTTGTCGAGCTGCCCGATGTTCAAAGGGAAGTTGAAGAAGTTTTACCTCTACAGTCAAAATAGTCGTTGTGTCAGTACATTTGAGTTAGTATTATGGTTACTTCATTCACATCATTCCAGAAATTTGTTCCGAGTTTTGTGTCGTTGATGTGGGACTCATCATGGCCCTCCTTCGACGAGACTATTCCTATCGACATCAGCTCATCGTCTAGGAAATAGTATTAGAAACAAATTTACTACCTTGAGATCTATATGCCTCAATGACAAATTCTCTCACTCTTGAAATAGGTTCACATCATTGACCTTTGATCGATAGAATCGACTGGGTGTTTGACATCAACCCATCTATCCACACTCAGTAAATTGTACTAGGGTACCTTGGGAATCATTGACATCAATGGTGATCTCCCTTGCACTTTTTAACAGTTCACATCATTGGACGGTAATCAAGTGGTTTCTACCATGTTCGACTTTAGATCATTGTCATGACAGGGATAGAATCGTACTTTGTGGAAGATGAGACGAAGACCCTGGGTACTTTTTTAGCACTCATTGCTCTCCCCAGGTTGTAATGGAGTTTTGTATATCTAGCATGGATCCACATTTTTATGGTCGTGGCTATGCTCAAATTTGCATCTGTATGACATAGATCTACGTTGTATGTCTGGTAGCTATATCCAAGTTTGAGTCCTCTATCACATGTATCTACGCTATATTCTAGTAGCCATGGTTTTTTATTCCTCTCGTGGATCTTCCTTGTATTGGTCTGTAGCCATGAGTTGGTTACATTTTTCTATGAGTCAAAAGTATTTATGTACTATAGATTCCTACTCGATGACATTCTTCAACCGAGCTAACATCCTCACCTCGAAGTGACAACTTGTTCTATCAAATATCTTACTTATCGTATCCCTCTAAGCCTCATGCTTTGGAGGGGATTCTGTTATACCCAAATCCTATCACCAACATGTGATGAGATCCTTAACCCCTATGTTTTCCCTTAATCCCAAAACTTGGAGTGGAAACTTGCTCTGGATATCAATTCTACATGAAAAAACATAGCACCGTGCTTTCCCTTTGGCTGATGAGTGGTACCTTGTTTAGCACTGCCTGTGTCTTGTTATAGAGAAGCGGTGTCACCACATTTATGCTTTGTTATTTTAGTGGTTCTCACCTAAACTAATATATCATAAGGGAACAAAAGAGGTACCCTTGGTAAAATGTGAAAAAGAGAAGTTTCTCAAGGCTTCTAGAAATTAAGCCTCGTGTCCTCCCTTATCCCTATCAATATGGGTTAGTTGGAGTCGATATCCCTTTTGTTAGGATCTTATAGCCACCTCATCCACAATTCTCTCAACTATACCTATCCATTGAGCCCTATAAATACAAGCTCATATCCATAGTTGAGGGTGAGAACTGAATGGTATTGTTATGCTTTTGAATTGACTACCTATTCCAATCCATTGGAGAGCACAAGAGAGCAAGCTGGAGCTTTTGGGGATGAGGTTTTTTTCTTGTGGAGGAGTTTGTCAATACTAAATAAATAGTTGTAATCTTCTTCATTCATTCTTAATGCAAAGCTGATTTCCGTCCCACACATCTGTTGTTTTGATTTCGCATTTGTATGTTACTAGATTCCTTAGTCGCTAGTATGGATGTGTAGATGATTTTCTGGTAGCTTGGATGTTCTTGTTTGTTTGACATGTTTGTAGGTACAAAGGTTTGTGATCAAAGAAATATTCCAAGTGTTTACAATGTTCAAGGAAGGTCTTCATCCTTTGTTGTTCACTCATTTGTTTTGGATATGAACCATTCAGACCAGAGGAAGAGCTTCTGTCCACATAAGGTGCAATATTCCTGATTACAACTGCTTCCTTTCCTCCATATGGGTTTTTTCTTCTCTCTTTAGCGCAAATGCTTGAGTGTTCTACTTGTCCAAATCAGGGAAGTGCATCTCCTATTTATACTTAGTAGCTGAGAGACCTAATAACCCAACTGGGATGACTTCTCCTTACTGCCAAGGCCGAATTTCCTTGGAATACTTTTGTGGGTACTACTGACCCGACTTACAACGATGGTTTTACCTCAAGGATTTACATTACCAAATACATCAATGAAATCCCTAATCAGAGGAACAACATATTTGGAAGGGATAATAACAATATTAATAAAAAGTAGAATATCTTATGTGGTTACATTTCTTAACAAATCAGTTGCCGAGGAACACTAATATCTTCCAACAACTTTGAAGCTTCATCCATGTCAGGATAAAGGTAATTAAGGTGCATATCCTTACATAGCAAGCAAGGATTTCTGACTTTACCTTTAAAACTATTAACCATAGATTCACAGTTTGATGGGGTATCATCAATATGAGGACCAAAAGTTGATGACATGGGTTCTTGGGAGGCTTTAGACCACACTTCTAAAACTTGAGAGATACCAAGAAAATCCTTAATAAGGTTATCACCCTTGCAAATTCTGCAAGGGAATTTATGAAGAAAATAAATGACATTAACATGAAAATTCCCATTCACACATTCTATCGAACACTTGAATATCTAGGGTTTTTATTAAAATTTTACTCATAAATTTAAAATAAAAACAACCACTTCAAGGTCTTCTCAAACACTGAAGTGTCAATAAAAAAACATAAGACACATTTTTTTGGTGAAAATACTGGGCTAAACCCCAACTGTAGGGAAAACCCTAGGAGAAGAAATTCTTATTAAGAAGACTGCTCATAAATTTTCCATCAACACATGAATTAATTTATTCAATCCTCACTAACAGAATTACGCCAAACTAAAGTAGCAACCAAATACCTCAAATTGTGTGCCAAATAATAGTTGTATGACCTATTGTACGCCCCCCACGCATGTTGTATGACTGTGGTTTTTTGTTTTACTTTTTTGCCTCAAACATCATGCCACACATGCCATAATTTAATGTTGTTGTACGGCCTATCAGTTTGCAATAAATGTGACAAAGCTTCCTAGGGAAATGTGCCCACACGTGTTGTTGTACGACCTTTTTCATATTGTTGTTGTATGGTCCTTCTAGATTCTTTGGAAAGTGTATTGTTTCTCCTTACCTTAGTAATGATGCCACTTCTCTAGGGTATCTCTTCTCTCTCTTCACTTATCTTCTTCAACTCTCTTCATTAATGGTGTGTCTCTTTTATCCTCTCCCCCTTTATTATATACTTTAAATTTTGTAACTACTTATCTTAAGCAACTTATCTAGGGTTGATATTCATTTAAAAATTATAGGGCCATCATTTAATGCACTCACTTGTAATAATTAAAGCACTTTATTTATATAACATTCACTTATTACATAAATATACAAGGACAAAGTATAAGTCCTCCTCATCACTGCCACACCCAAAATATGAGTGAGGACCTTCAAAGTTCTCTTTCAACACTCCCTCTTAATGAATAAGGTCCATAGAAACATCTCCATCTTTGAATCCTGAAAAAACTCCCTCCTTATCTAGAATATATGTCAAATACAAGTGCTCAACTCCATACTGGAACTCTGAAGCCTAAGACTTGATCTGAGCCTCATCTACCTACTCATGAACACCATCACTAGAATGGGTAAGTCTCCTATTAGTACTCTATAGAGAATCACTCTCCTCATAAGAACCATGAACATCATATGCAACTCTCTCCTCATCCTATGACTTTGACAGGAACCCACCTACTCCTTGACATACAATGTGCCCTCTCAAAACATAGAGCATGTCCCTATGATCCCATAACAGAATGGTGGTACCAAGTGTATCAACTCTCTGATATAGGAAAACATGACCAGACCTCACCATCATCCCATAACCTTCATCCTCAAATGATGATACTGATATTTTACTAACTCTCATCCCAGGAAAAAAAAACATTCCATGTATCTCCAAGATCTCACCAAGGTCTAGGTTGAACATGACTATTCAACCCCTCGTATCACCACTTGTGGACTATCTATATCTATATAATTAGAGTATCTTGGTCCCAACTTCGTGATAGTATAAAAGATATCATAGATTCCAGTCATGTGATTGGTTTCTCCACTGTGAACAACCCTGACATTCTAAAAAATAGAGCTCCATATACTGGAATCAATAGAGATAAGAAGAAATGTTGTTCAAACTTCGCTGCATAGTCTTCTATTGCTGCAGATGTTTCCATGTCTCTTTCTGTCTTCTCTTTCTTCTTCTCAATATTCTTAGAGGCATAATATCCCATCAGACCACACTGGTAACATCTGACCTAGCTAATGTGTTTCTTCTTTTTATTATCTTTTGTTGTAAGTGTCACGTTCTGCTCCACTTATTCACTAACCTGACATTAGAGGAATTTTGGGGTCTAAAATGGGCCTCCTAAGGAAAATAATAAAATTATAGTTAAAATAATAAAATAATGGTTAAAATAATAAAATAATATTAATTAATTTTGGAGGAAGAAATAAAAAAAACTACTTTTTGTGTTCGTATTTTCGACATATCTCCCTGTGTTTTTACTCAAATTTCGATCGGGAGAGCTCGTTGGATGCGGAATCAAATTCTGCATCCAACGAGTACCCACATTGCATACTTTTGACGGACCCCACTGCCCCAAAAACAAGAAATACCTGAAAAAATGTGATGATGATGTCATCATCATGTTTTTTCAGGTATTTCTTGTTTTTGGGGCAGCGGGGTCCGTCAAAAGTATGCAGTGTGGGTACTCGTTGGATGCGGAATCAAATTCCGCATCCAACGAGNACCTAGAGACCCTTATCGAATCTACTCCTAAGTAAATTCATCCCAGAGTATGGACCAACTGGGAATATTTTCTCTACCTATAATGGACTTCAAAAATATGTACCACTTCTTGGGAAACCCTTCAGTGCTATCCTCACCAGTTTCGAGTCAAGGACAATATATCCTACAACTTCTAACTCATCTTTTACTTGTGTCACATGAGTTAAGTAAGAGGCTACACCCTCATCCTTATTCATGTTGACATTGTGTAGCTTGTCCTTCAGTGCCATCTTGTGGTTGTCATTCTTGGCTTCAAATAACTAGTTCATTGTATCCCATATGTCTTTAGCAGTTTTCTTCTTTGCTAAATGTGGAATGAGATGATATTTCACTCCATCTAGGACTAGTCTCTAGGATATGGCTTCAAGGGATTCAAAATCATCTAGTGCATCCTGGTCTCTAGTCTTGGTCATCTTGGTGTTAGCAAAACTCAATATCTTCCTTCTTTTAATATGACAGTAATCCTTACTTTCCATGGAATATAGTTGGATACACCATCCAATCTATCCTCATACAATATGCTCATCATTGTAAATTACTTACAACTATTGATGTATTTGTAACTTCAGAATGTATTCACTTGTATATGTTATACCCAAATCTTGTCACCATCATGTGATAAGATCCTTAACTGCCATGTTTTCCCTTAATCGCAGCACTTAGAGTGGAAACCTACTATGATTTTCAATTCTACATGAAAAAAATCATCACCTCATTTTCCTTGTGGCCCATGAGCAGTACCTTGCTCAACACTGCCTGTATCCTATTTTCCATAAGCGGTGCCACCGCTTATGGTATTTGGTCCATAAACATTTCTCATCTAAATCACTCTATCATAAGAGAAGAAAAGCGGTACCTTGGGTAAAATGGGAAAAGAAAAGTTTCTTGAGGCTTCTAGATCATGAGCCTCATGTCCTCCCTTATCCCTATCATTATGGGTCAGTTGAGCTCGAGATCCCCCATGGTAGGATCTTAGAGCCACCTCACCCATAATTCTCTCAACTATTCCTATCCATTGAGCCTTATAAATACAAGCTCATGTCCATAGTTGAGGGGGAGAACTATATAGGTATTGTTATGCTGTTGGATTGACCACTTAGCCCAAGCCATTGGAGAGCATAGAGAGAAAAGTTGGAGCTTATGGGGATGAAGTGTTTGTCTCATGGAGATGCTTTTCGACACTATGGAAATGGTTGTAATCTTCTCCATACATATTTAATGAAAAGCTGATTTCTATCCCACATTACTATTGTTTTGATTTCACATGTACATGTTGTTAGATTCCTTAGTCACTAACATAGATAAGTGGATGATTTTCTAGTAGCTTTGATGTGTTTGCATGTTTGATCTGTTTGCAGATACATAGGTTCACTATCAAAGCAGCATTCCAGGTGTCTATGACATCCAGGGAAGGTCTTCATCCTTTGTCATTCACTCATTTGTTCTAGATATGAACCATTCAAACTAGAGGAACAACTTCTGTCTGCAGAAGGTGCAATATTCCTGATTACAAATATGGCGACTCCGTTGGGGAGCAGTGCATATATCAGTTGATTTGATCTTCCTCGGTTCTTGAACTCTTGTCCAAATCTAGGCTCCATCTCCAACTCTCTTTAGTCAGATCTACCATCTAACTCAGTGAATTTTGGTTTGAAACTTTCAGATCTATTTAGATGTGAATTATTTCGACTTTTTATGCTCTTTTTTATTGTCAATCCATCAATTTTTTCCTTGATCTGATCAATTTTTAACTTGATTTTTCTTTCTCCTTTGTGTTTTGGATCTATTCAAGGAAATGCTCATGCACTGTTGGCAATAAGCAGTGCCACCGTATGAACCTTGTTAGCAGCACATGATGCCACCGCCTGAGTCATGTTTTCCAGAAGTGGTGCTCATCCAGAACCGCTCTGTCAAGACCCCTCCAGCTCGGTGCCAGGTAGGCCTTGTTCCAATACTAATTTTTTCTCATTTTTTGAAAAAAATTGAGTTTGTTTATATGCTGCCCTACACTGTCAGGCTTGTGTGTTAGAATCTAAATGCTTATGGTTTGAAATTCTGTGGTAAAAGGTTAGTTTGATTGAATAATTCAAAATCTAGATTAGGCTTGTTGATTGTTCATTTTCTTCCGGGCTTGTTGGTTGTGATTGTGAAAGGATTTATTTTTTGGAAAGCTTAGGTGTTAATGAGATATCTTTCCATTTTTGTTATAAAGAATGAAAGAAAAACATTTGACTAGCATCTTGATTTCATTTTTTGTTTCCATAGAGGACTTCTTTTTGCTTGTTTAAAAATAATTTTTTTTACTGATATTAGGTCATTATCATCATTGAGCATAAGACATTGGATCTCTGATTGGCCTCACACACTTTCAGGTTCTCTATGTTCTTTTGTCTCTTTTACATTAGTATTATCTCATCAAAATAAAAAATATTGTAGTTTTAAGTTAGATATATCTATTTTTTAAGAAAAATCGAAAAATAGAGTGCATATGCATATAATGTGCTTCTTGTTTTTCTTTTAGGAAAAGAGACTCTTGTCCTTTTGATTGCTTTCAGAAAAGAGAAATGAGTTTGGAAAGTGTTTCTTGTCTTTGATTTTGATTTGTTCAAGATTGTTGTTTGGAAATTTTTGGTTTTAAAACAAAATAAAATACTCTCTTTCCCTCCCGTAGGTAGGAATGCCACGAATGGTAAAGTGAAATATTTGCATATGCACACTGCATGGTTTTACTTTTTCTATCGAAATTCCATGCATTCGCCTAACCGTCCACTTTAAAATTAACAGTAGTTATAGGTTAAAATTTACATAGCAATTTGAGTGATAGGTTAGAGACGTGTTCGGGTGTCGTTAAGCGTAGGAGATGTTGTTACTCGTCCGCATTACATCCCGGGACTCACACGGTTCTTCCATGTACCATCTTTCATAACACCGAATTTTCACAAAAATTTAAAATTTTGAAATAATATAAAATGCTAAGACTGCAGTTTACTAACAACTAATGGTTAGAAATAAAAGAAACATTTAATAGATTAGTTTGCATAAACTCAATTATGTTAACTTAGAAGTTTTCTTATTAACACAATATTAATTTTAACTTGCACATTATTTCTACATTTGGTTTACTGATGAGTTCTAATTATGACAGTAGGTGGAATCTGACTTTGAATTCTGGGGCTTACTTAGAATTTATGCTAACGCAGATGGATTACTTGTTCTTACAGGTTTATATTAATTCTTGCACATGATCTAGGAACTAAGATTCAATCTCATCAAAGAATTATTAACAATTACTCATGAATTGGAAATTTTCAGGAACCAAATAGG
>LPNX010812664.1:9915-80665 GCA_001517045.1 Pseudotsuga menziesii
CCAAACTGTTTTCAATCCTCATGAATGGACACAAATCTCCTCCTTGTTTATTCCCTGCCTCCATCCAGTTCTTGCTGCTAATAGACATTTTTTCTTCCTTCTCATTTGATGTACAATATTCTGTTATTTTTATATTCAACGTCATAAAAACATAATGGGAAGCCTCTTGCACATTGTTCTCCTCTCTTTTAAATGATCATAACTCTGATAGTCCTTGCATTTCTGGAGAAAGAATATCTTCCTGTGTAACCCTCTCTAGCTGCTTCTCCTGGCTACCACCATCACCTTTGTCACATACAGAATCTGACATTTGAGTGTCTACTTGGCCAAAAGCAATGCTTTCTTCATGCTGAGATTGAACAAAAGGATCAAAATCTCTCCTTTCAGGGGGCATTATCACCGTGCTTTGATGCTTTCCTATTTTCCCTTCTCTTCTATCCCAGGACTCCAAAAAGTTTCCAGTGCTCATCCTTTATGTCTCCTCTATCCACAGAGAGTTCAACAGCATTTCACCCTCATACTTTTCTGCTCCTTCAGTTTTAAAACCCAAACCTTCATTTTTGTTATTCTTGTTTCCAGCATTTACTTCAGGTATTGAATCTTTATTTGGTGCTAGATTATAAGGATAGGAACATGCCCCAATCATGGGAACATACTCAACATACTTGTTCTCTGCAAGCCTGCAATCCATGACTGAGGAGGAATTGACCGCAAACAATGAACCATGTTGCTCAGAGAAATTTGACAAAATTGGCAGCTCTTTAGTGTTTTCTCTCAAATCCATCAATAACTATTCAGAAACTTGTTGATTCTTCTTGCCTGTATTCTCAAACTCAGGTTTGTTCTCACTTGTATTCTCAAACTCATCTCCCAAAATGTCTGACAATTTTGAATGTAAAGACTCTCTCTTTGAGCCCTTTGACACACTCCACATATTAACCTCTTCTCGATCATTTGAGTTGCATGTCAACTCACCAATGTATGGTCCAAACAAGTTTCCTTCAGTGGTCAGATTCTAGGCTGAAACCATGTGGGGGTAAGATCTTGATAACCGACATTCTAGGACTAGTAATTGTCCAAAAATAGGGTACAAAATAGAGTGTAATGTGTAGTTATGTGCATCTCCATGAGGTAGATCACTTTAGACTAGAGTGTAATGTGTAGTTAGTTAGGTGCAATTGTTTGTGGCCATAAAGGCCTAAAAAAAATAACTGAATCTGGTTTGAATCTCATCAAGCTGGGTGTAGAACCTCGATTAGGGATTTTGAGTTTTGTGGGTGGAGAGTTGTTGGGTTGACAGCTGCTGCAAATGCAAATCGATTTTTTTTGTTTTTTATGTATGTTTTGAGGTTGACAGTATTGATCCGTGACCTTGTGGTCGGTATTTATCTCACTCTGCCCTACAACTACCTATCTCTCTCTCTCTCAAGTATGTCCATTGTTTCGTTAGTGACTTGTCTCCTAAGAGACAAAGTGTGATTGTATTATAAATCTGAGTATAGAAATTAAGGAAGGTCTAAACTACATTGTTTTCTTCTATTTGTCCATTTATAATATTTTGTGCTTGATTAATTCTGTTCATACATATCCTAGGTAACTGTAATTGATGGATGTACATAGTGTTGATATGTAGTAATCCTGGCTTGGTTTGGAGCAAAATGGGTCATAGCATCAACTGAATGGATATTTAGTTTTGACATTGAGGAATCATGCAAAAAAGTGTAAACAGAGCTCTGTAATTGAATCCTCCTTAGATTCCTCCTTGGCCCTTATTTTGGCCTCCTCTATAGCTTGCATTTGTTGTTGTTTCAACTAATATTTGGCTTCAAAAACATTTTTCTGTAAATCTTCTCTTCTGGTGGCATCCACCTTTGTTTTTTCCTTTATTTTCTCCATGTGATTGCCAAATGATACTTGTCTAACTTCCACTGCTATTTTTATGTTAGCTTCTTAAACTGTATGCAACATTCTTCTTTGATTGTCATTTTCCATATTACTCAATACTTCATTTTATGTGAAAGCTCCTTGTAAAATTTCATCATGAGGATTGGGCTCATGTCTATACATTATAGCCAAGCTATTTGATTTGAAATGTTCTTCAATAAATTTTATGTGATCGTGTCTCCTTAGGGTCTCTACACTAAGATTCAATTCTTTGACAACATATCCTCCTTGTTGGCATGAGGGAAATTTGTTAAAGTGAACAATCCTAGCTTGATCATAAATTTGAGCCAATATATTTTAGCATGTGTAGATAAGAAAGAAGTAATCCCATGCACCATAGTTTGATATGTAATTTTCCTAGGGACTATACTATTAGGAACATACCTAGGTAAAAGGTGTGGGGTTGTAGAAGCACCAAAAATCTTGATATATGTGAATTTTTGGGATCTACTAGTCTCCAATGTTCAAAAGGGTAAACGTGTTTTCTTTGGATAACCTAGGAGCATGTCAATTAAAAATAACAGTATATAAGGGGGGCATGAAAAATTCACAAGTGTTATAGAAATATAATCTATAGTTGGAGGAGCACAATTCACAACAATATACATGCATAGGTAGAAGACTAGGTTTCCACTCTCATCCCATTTTGGGAAAAGTATTATAGGAACAAACGGCATCTAATATGTAATATAACATGTAAAAACTCTGGTTTTTGTATCCTTATACCTTTTTAATGGCCCTAGTGAAGCACAGTAGATTGACAGACAAGATGCTCACCCAATTGAAATGGCCATGCATGAATTGATCTTGTGCTGCAGACAAGTTTAAGTTTACCTGTCTAAATCTTAAAAAATTTCAAGCGTGTTTGCATAATTGGCTTCATAATTCATTACCGTACAAGAAGAGTCTGTTTTTATCCCGATCCACGTTGACAGTGGCCTAGTTTTACTCAGATTGCCTAGTTTTACTCACATGATTGAAATTTTATGCTTATCTAATAATGTCTATAAAATCTGTTGACCCCCCAGGAATAAGAGAATGCAAAGATGCACTGCAAAAATGCCTAAAGTTAGTGATGCTAATGATGTGTCTGGAGGGATTTTGGAGAAGTTCCCAAAGCGCTTGAATGTTGTTCCTCCTAGAGTTCTTAGTGGTTCATTATCAAGTGTTACTACTGAGACATATAATGTTGATACACAGTTGTGGAGAAAGCACGTGAAAAGCTACAAAAGAATGGACAAATATATTGGGGAGAGTATATATCGCAATGTTATGGACAAGAATGCAGGTCTTGGTGGCTTTGCAGTAGCACTTACATCCGACAAAGTTTGGGTTCTGAATGTTGTCCCAACCATTGCAAAAAAAAATACACTTGGTGTGATATATGAAAGAGACCTTATTGGAATTTATCATGACTAGTATGGTTACCTTTCATTTCTCTTTTAATTTTTGCAAGGATTTAATTTATGTTATATAAATATAACCTGTAGTTGGAGGACCACAATTCACAACAATATACATGCATAGGTAGAATACTAGGTTTCCACTCTCATCCCATTTTGGGAAAAGGATTATAGGAACAAACTGCATCTAATATGTAATATAACATGTAAAAAATCTTGTTTTTGTATCCTTATACCTTTTTAATGGCCCTAGTGAAGCATAGTAGATTGACAGACAAGATGCTCACCCAATTTAAATCATTCCATGTGTCTACTACACGATGCGCCAATAGATTCCATTCTATTTTAAAATGAGAGGATCCACCATATAACATAAAAATCATGGTTTTCATAAACTGATATGGGTATCTCAAGTATTGTGTAGAATACATCCAATTATTCTTTTCTAAGAAGGCCTTATATTCAGTCCACCAATTTTTCAATTTTTTTACTAGATTGAATTCCTTGGCTCTGTAATCATCCAGAAATGTTTTGTTCAATAGCACTTGAATTTTCTTCAACTCGAAAATTATTTTGAATGAATAGGGTTGTAAATAAGCTATGGAAACCCTACCTTCACTTATGACTGATCTCATTCCAATATTAATGTGTCTGAATATCAATTTGACAACATCGTTATATGGTAATATTATTGGTTTGGAGGCAATCAAGTAAAGGATGTGCTTTCTGATATTTCAAAAAACCTCTAAGTCATCATGGTCCTTATGGAAGTATTCATTAACAAACATTCTATACATGTATTTGGGCACTCAAGGTCATCTTGGAATCCAATTAAATGATTTGTATCCATGAGCAACATTGCATCTGCATCTTTCCAAGGGTTGGGACTTTCTTCAACTTCCCATTTTAAGGTAGCTTCCCTATTCCTTGTTGTTTTGACATTTTAAATAATAAATATCCTACAATAAAAAATGAAAATACAAATATTAGATCTTGTAGACATAATTATTTCAATAGGTGAGTTATGAACATAAATCAAGTCTACCTCAAGTTTCGAGCTAAAATGAATGGACTTTGAGAAACAAGATAGCAGGTGAACAAACTTGGCTTCCATGGCAAGTTTACAAAGGATAATGGTGAATATTAATTGTGAAATACTTCCCTAAGCTAGTTAAGATTATTAATGACAACTATATATATGCATAGGTGGCAAAGTTTGGTGATAATTCTTGTATTTTGTTTTTGCAATGATTTATGGAGTTTGAGGATATGCCCTTATCTGAAATCCTTATGGCATGCTTAGGTGGCAAGATGGGGTGCATAAATTTTGAAGAGAAATGTTTTTACCATGTCATTTGCACCAAGGGATTCACATGAAGCCCAAGTGTGGTTTGCTTTGGAGCGAGGTGTTCCTGCTGTGATTGGTGTAATGAGGACACAACAGCTTCCTTACCCTTCCAAGGATTTTGACATGTCTCAATGTTCACTGTGTTTGATACCTTGGACTGCAAATGGTACTGGGGACTTTTAGAGGATTAATGCTTTTGTTAAAGTTAAAATTCTGAGCTATAGAAGAGCCTTGAATTTACTGATTTGATTCTCAAATTGATTTGTGTAGCTTCATTTGTTTGCAGATGGTATGTATTTGATAGAAGTGGATAGAGTCCTGAGACCAGGTGGATATTGGATTCTCTCTAGTCCTCCCATCAATTGGAAGCAATATTACCAATCTTGGCAGAGATCAAAAGAGGAGCTCCAGCAGGAATAAGAGAAAATTGAAGAAATAGAAGAACTTTTGTGCTGGGAAGAGAAGTATGAAAAAGGTGATCTTGTCATTTGGAAAAAGAGAATTAATACTCGCTCTTGTCCTAGAAGCCTGAATACTATTGACCCACCTCCTACCTGTGAATTAGGAAATATATATGACTCTTGGTAAGTTCCTGAACTTCATAGCTCAAAGTTGAAGATAGTTTGTGTAGCATAATTTTATAACATAACATAATCAGATTGATAGTGTGCTAAAATCTATTTTCAAAAATTCATTGCTAGTGAACAAAGTGATTATATTTATGAGCAATGTTTGTAACCCAGACATTTTTTGTGCTTAAACAGGACCATAAGCTCAGTGCTATAGGTATTCTTAGGTTTAAATCTAGGCTCCAATACATTCCTGGGGTTTGATAGTTAAAACCTATTTTTGTCCTTCCTAGAATGTGCTTTTAGATTCCAGGTATTGGCTAGATTTGTTATTCTGTTAAACGAGCATTTAACACCTGTCCTTGTAAGTATTCTTCTATTGGATTTTTTTCCTTTAGAAGACTAATATCATGCCAAATTCTAAATTGGATATCAATCTTGCAATGGATATGTTACAAAGTGAATTGTGGTTGTAGGATTCCTTTGAACTAAAATGTCAGTGTGGCTAACTATGAAAAATTTAAACTTGCATTGCTCTTAAGCTGAAGTACATCGTTTGTTTGTTTGTCATAATTTTCTGACATGTAGAAATATGGAGAACTGATTTGTAACCATTGATAAAATGGTCATTGACCTAATATAATTTGTGATTTTAATTGTAAATACTACAAGATTCAAGGGATTAGCAACTTTATATCCTAAATCAACTTTATATCCTGAATACAAGTCAGAGATACATTTTGAATTCATCATTTTTATGTGAGTTTTGAATTTTCCTATTTGCTTTTAGATTTTGATGGCCATGCATGAATTGATCTTGTGTTGTAGACAGGTTTAAGTTTAACTGTCTAAATCTTAAAAAATTTCAAGCATGTTTGCATAATTGGCTTCATATTTCATTACATTACAAGAAGAGTCTCTTTTTCTCCCAATCTGCTTTGACAGTGGCCTAGTTTTACTGAGATGATTGAAATTTTATGCTTATTTGATAATGTCTATAAAATTTTCTGACCCCCTAGGCATAAGAGAATGCAAAGATGCACTACACAAATTCCTAAATTAAGTGATGGTAATAATGTGTCTGGAGGGATTTTGGAGAAGTTCCCAAAGCGCCTGAATGTTGTTCCTCCTATAGTTCTCAGTGGTTCATTATCAGGTGTTACTACTGAGACATATAATGCTGATACACAGTTGTGGAGAAAGCACGTGAAAAGCTACAAAAGAATGAACAAATATATTGGGGAGAGTAGATATCACAATGTTATGGACATGAATGCAGGTCTTGGTCGCTTTGCAGCAGCACTTACATCCGAAAAAGTTTGGGTTATGAATGTTGTCCCAATCATTGCAAAAAAGAATGCGCTTGGTGTGATATATGAAAGAGGCCTTATTAGAATTTATCATGACTGTTATGGTTACCCTTCATTTCTCTTTTAATTTTTGCAAGGCTTTAATTTCTGTTATAGAAATATAACCTATAGTTGGAAGACCACAATTCACAACAATATACATGCATAGGTAGAAGACTAGGTTTCCACTCTCATCCCATTTTGGGAAAAGGATTATAGGAACAAACTACATCTAATATGTAATATAACATGTAAAAACTCTAGTTTTTGTATCCTTATACCTTTTTAATGGCCCTAGTGAAGCACAGTAGATTGACAGACAAGATGCTCACCCAATTGAAATCATGCCATGTGTCTACTACACGATGCGCCAATAGATTCCATTCTATTTTAAAATGAGAGCATCCCTCCTTGCCATATAACATAAAAATCATGGTTTTCATAAACTGATATGGGTATCTCAAGTATTGTGTAGAATACATCCAATTATTCTTTTCTAAAAAGGCCTTATATTCAGTCCACCAATCTTTCAATTTGTTTACTAGATTGAATTCCTTGGCTCTGTAATCATCCAGAAATGTTTTGTTCAATAGCACTTGAATTTTCTTCAGCTTGAACATTATTTTGAATGAATAGGGTTGTAAATAAGCTATGGAAACCATACCTTCACTTATGACAGATCTCATTCCAATATTAAAGTGTCTGAATATCGATTTGACAACATCGTTATATGGTAATATTATAGGTTTGGTGGCAATCAAGTAAAGGATGTGCTTTCTGATATTTCAAAAAACCTCTAAGTCATCATGGTCCTTATGAAAGTCTTCATTGATGAACATTTTATACATGTATTTGGGCACTCAAGGTCATCTTGGAATCCAATTAAATGATTTGTATCTATGAGCAACATTGGATCTGCATCTTTCCAAGGGTTGAGACTTTCTTCAACTTCCCATTTTAAGGTAGCTTCCCTATTCCTTGTGCTTTTGAAATTTTAAATAATAAATATCCTACAATAAAAAACGAAAATACAAATATTAAATCATGTAGACATAATTATGTCAATAGGTGAGTTATGAACGTAAATCAAGTCTACCTCAAGTTTCGAGCTAAAACGAATGGACTTTGAGAAACAAGATAGCAGGTGAACAAACTTGGCTTCTCTAGCAAGTTTACAAAGGATAATGGTGAATATTAATTGTGAAATACCTCCCTGAGCTGGTTAAGATTATTAATGACAACTATATATATGCACGTATGGAAAAGTTTGGTGATAAGTCCTGTATTTTGTTTTTGCAATGATTTATGGAGTTTGAAGATATGTCCTTATCTAAAATCCTTATGGCATGCTTAGTTGGCAAGCTGGGGTGCATAACTTTTGAAGAGAAATGTTTTGACCATGTCATTTGCACCAAGGGATTCACATGAAGCCCAAGTGTAGTTTTCTTTGGAGCGAGGTGTGCCTGCTGTGATTGGTGTAATGGGGACACAACAGCTTCCTTACCCTTCTGAGGATTTTGACATGTCTCAATGTTCACAGTGTTTGATACCTTGGACTGCAAATGGTACTGTGGAATTTTACAGGATTAATTATTTTGTTAAAGTTAAAATTCGGATCTATAGAAGAGCCTTGAATTTACTGATTTGATTCTCAAATTGATTTGTGTAGCTTCATTTGTTTGCAGATGGTATGTATTTGATAGAAGTGGATAGAGTCCTGAGACCAGGTGGATATTGGATTCTCTCTGGCCCTCCCATCGATTGGAAGCAATATTACCAATCTTGACAGAGATCAAAAGAGGAGCTCCAGCAGGAACAAGAGAAAATTGAAGAAATAGCAAAAATTTTGTGCTGGGAAAAGAAGTATGAAAAAGGTGATCTTGCCATTTGGCAAAAGAGAATTAATACTTGTTCTTTTCCTAGAAGCCTGAATACTATTGACCCACCTCCTGCCTATGAATCAGGAAATCCAGATGATTCTTGGTAAGTTCCTGAACTTCATAGCTCAAAGTTGAAGACAGTTTGTGTAGCGTAATTTTATAACAGAACATAATCAGATCGATAGTGTGCTAAAATCTATTTTCAAAAATTTATTGCTGGTGAACAAAGTGATTATATTTATGAGCAATGTTTGTAACCCAGACATTTTTTGTGCTTAAGCAGGACCATAAGCTCAGTGCTATAGGTATTCTTAGGTTTAAATCTAGGCTCCAATACATTCCTGGGGTTTGACAGTTAAAACCTATCTTTGTCCTTCCTAGATTGTGCTTTTAGATTCCAGGTATTGGCTACATTTGTTATTCTATTAAACGAGCATTTAACACCTATCCTTGTAAGTATTCTTCTATTGGATTTTTTTCCTTTAGAAGATTAATATCATGCCAAATTCTAAATTGGATATCAATCTTGCAATGGATATGTTACAAAGTGAATTGTGGTTGTAGGATTCCTTTGAACTAAAATGCCAGTGTGGCTGACTATGAAAAATTTAAACTTGCAATGCTATTAAGCTGAAGTACATGGTCTGTTTGTTTGTCATAATTTTTTGACATGTAGAAATCTGGAGAACTTCTTTGAAACAATTGATAGAATGGTCATTAACCTATTATAATTTGTGATTTTAATTGTAAATGCTACAAGATTCAAGGGATTAGCAACTTTATATCCTGAATCAACTTTATATCTTGAATACAAGCCAGAGATACATTTTGAATTCATCATTTTTAAGTGAGTTTTGAATTTTCTTATCTGCTTTTACATTTTAATGGCCATGCATGAATTGATCTTGTGTTGCAGATAGGTTTAAGTTTAACTGTCTAAATCTTAAAAAATTTCAAGCATGTTTGCATAATTGGCTTCATATTTCATTACAGTACAAGAAGAGTATGTTTTTTTCCCGATCTGCTTTGACAATGGCCTAGTTTTACTTAGATGGCCTAGTTTTACTCAGATGATTGAAATTTTATGCTTATCTGATAATGTCTATAAAATCTGCTAACCCCCTAGGCATAAGAGAATGCAAAGATGCACTACGCAAATGCCTAAAGTCAGTGATGCTAATGATGTGTCTGGAAGGATTTTGGAGAAGTTCCCAAAGCGCCTGAATTTATATATTTAAACCTTATTATAATATTTTCATAATAATGATATTTAAAAATTAAAAATAAAATAATTTAAAAAATTTAAAACTTAAAACCGAATTAAAAACCTAGAACCTATTATGCTTCACACTAACTATAAATACTGACGGGCTTCTTGGTATTTGACTTCATGCTTTAGTTGTCTTTTGATGATGATCTTAGAGTAGGGATCGAAACGTTGAGATTTGCGAAATCATCCAACGCAGCTCCTTCTTATTTACAATTCTCCACTGTGTAAATGACTACTTTCATAAATACTAGTTACTGGTAAGTTGTAATAGTAATAATTATGTAGTTTGTAGATTGATATCTATCATAAATTTGTTTGAATATCATCATTGTCAAGCAATAACAACTTCTTAAGAGGTGCTAGCTCAATGGTAGAGTGCCTTCCTAATTATAGGCAGGAGGTTGGTGGTTCGATTCCTTTGTGCCCTATCATAAATTTGTGACTACAAAAATGACTAAATTCACATATATACGACTATTAGTAGCTAATTTCCCGTATCCTAGTCGTATTTAGCTTATCCATTAATATGTTAACATCTAGTAGTTTATTTAGTCGTATATTTGGTCATTAATGGTTGCAATCAGTGACTAAATCAGCGACTAAATCAATGACTAACTTAGTGACTAAATCTATGACTAAATCATTAACTATCAATGACTAAAACAATGACTAAATCATTGAATATAAATGACTAAAGTGTTGTCTATCAATGACTAAATCATTGTCTATCAATGACTAAATCAATGACTACTAATTCAAGCTATTAATGACTAGTGAAATACGACTAGCTATAAGATAGTGGTAATTTGCTACTATTACTCATCGACTCAAAAATAGTCGTTTATAGCCTGATTTTAGTCATTTGTTTAGTCATTAATTTCTCATTTTATACTAGTGTTAGCTCTGATACCATGTTAGATTTTTATCATTCAAGCTAGCATTATATTAGGATCTTTAACTAAGAGAATAACATGCACAGCTTTAAACACAGGAGACAAGAGACACAAATAATTTTCCTCGGGGAAACCATAAAGGAGAAAACCCCACAACTTCCCCAAATATAGAATCAGCACCAAAAGTAAAACCCAAAAACATAAAGATGATTTCCTGACAACAGTAGTCTCTCTCTCTGATCCCAGCTTCTTCTCTCTCACTCATGCACCCTAGTGAGTGAGTGTGTGTGTGATAAATAGAGAGGCTCACTCTCTATTTATATTCTTTCATTCACTTGATGTCCACTACATCATGTCGGCCTAACTTTACAATTACTTTACTAGAGGCAACATCTCTATGAGAGTCTAATAACCCTAGTGCCCCAAAACTGTGGGGACTTTTCCCCTCTGATCAACAAGGAGGGTTAATCTTAACACAATGGTGGGGACTATTTCCCCGACTTACAATAACTCACCTAGGGTCGAATTCTCTAGGATATTCTAATAACCCTAGGGCCCCACAACTACAGGGACTTTAACCCTTGATCAATAGGAGGGTTACCCACAATGACTTCTCATGACCTATTTACATTATTTAATCTCCCGATAGGCACATCAGGGCATGACATGACTTTAATACATTACAGACACTTCCCAGAATAAACATTGGGATATAATACATAAGATATACAAGTGAATACATTCCGAAGTTACAAATACATTAACATGAAGGAGAAATACAATCAACAAATCTAGCATATATTCCAAAGTTACAATACTTTAACAAGCTCAAAGTGGGAAAATAGACACTGATAAGGATTCCCACTCTAACACAATTATCAATATCATTACTATCAAGTTATCTAATTGAGCTGCCATGTACTTTATATTTTGTTGAAAGGAAATATCCCAATTTAGAAATGACAACAAATGCATAAAACATTCTCCAATAAGTCCCATGAACAATCTCTTCTTCAACAACTAAATCATGTAAAATTTCAAGAGGAAATATTTTTTATGACAAAAATATTAAGGTGGATAACGGAGGATGAAATTAAACACCGAATTTTTCTACTAGAACACCCTTAGAAACAAGAATCATAAAACCATTAATAAAATTAAATTCCAAGTGCATCACATCTTGGAATCCAAAGACACTATGCACCTTAGCTCTCATTTAACTCCATGTTGTATGTACCTACTCAATATATATTTTTAACATGGGTATGTATGCAGTGGTTAGTAATGGTGTTTATAAATATTCTATCTAAACCCATTATTGTATTATCACAAAGTGGGATTACATTGATAAGGATGATCACTCTAACAAAACTATCACGTTTTCTAGCTGATTTGTTGCCATGTAGTCAAGTATATTTCAAAATGAAATATCTTGAATCATAATGAAAAAAATGATGAAAAAATTATTCAATAAGGTCCATGCGAAAACCATACTTGAACCACTAAATCACATGTAATTTAAAGAGGAATTTTTTTTATGACGAAAAATAGTAAGGTGGTTCAAGGAGGATGAAATTGAACACTAAAATTTTCTATTAGACCTCTCTTGAAAATGTTGATCCTATTTTTGTTATCATTTTCGGCTAATAATTTACATATTTGATATATGTTTTGTCAATTTTTGACATGTTTTCTATCATGCAGCTCACTACTCAGACCTAGGTATGACTATATTTTGGGTTAATGAAAGTTCTGGTTCATCCTTGTTATTTCACGATTTTATTAGTTAAATTGATAATAATTGATATATGTTCGATGCTTAATTCATTATTGTAGACTATAGACCTCAATGAGCCAATGAACAGACAACGCATCCACCCTAGATATGCGTAGAGCATATCCATCTCACTATCCAGCTCACCATTTAGTCCGTCGAGCCAACCGCACGTTGTTTGCGATGGAATCCCAAGTGTTAAAGTACAAAACGATCTGCAAATTGCCGATAGTCCATGTGTCTGGATGGTAGCACTATCATTGTTCTATAAGTCCTATTAGCATGCTCCTCTACTTGACACCATGCCGCCAATCCATGCCATTAGCCATGCCAAAGAAGACCCATATGACACCTCACACATGAAGGATAATCGATACGCGATGAAGGTGGAAGGAGCATTGTGTGTTGTCTCTTGATCAGTTAGTTGTCATAAAGGTTGACTAAATTTAGAGAGAGGTTGACCACTAAAGGGTTGACCTGCTAACCTCTGTAAACATTTTATATATCAGCCTCTACGTGAGTGATTAGTTAGCCAGTTTTATGCATGTAATCAGTTGTTGTTGAACAAATCTATAATACTATTTCTCACATTAATAGAAGTTATGTTCATGTTGTTTATGATCATGTTCATGTAAAGCGTTTAGTGAGCCATCACTTTGATTGTTGGGAGGGCCCCTCATTAACTAGAGGTTTCATTTTTATGTGTATTTTCATGTATCTCTTTCTTTGCATTAGCTTAATTTCATTTATAATTTGTTATGCAATTTATTTTTCTGCAATTACTTGTTTCCAATAGCATAGATTACCTTATAATGTTGTGTTCTTAAAGTAGTTTTATTTCCAAAGATAATTAACCAGTTGCATGCATATATTTGCTTTCAGTTTGTTTCCCAACCTTCCTTTCAGCTTTAGGTTTGGTTTCATTGTTACAGTCGAATAGAATCTAGTTAGTTTAATTTTGTAGGTTTAGTTTGGTTGTAGTTAGGTCTGATTCTATCAATTTTTATCTCAGTTTTAGACTCAGTTCAAGTACATTTTAGTTTGTTTTATGATAGGAAGCAGTTTCTTTTTATAACTATAGCCTAGCATAAGTCATCCTTTCACAGTAGGTTCAATTTTATTTACTTATGCTTTGTTATAAATTCACTTAGTTATATTTCAATTTGTTGAAAAATACAATAGATAATGATGTCTTTATAATTATGAATTAATTTAAGTTACTTTAATGATGAATTTGATCATTAGGTAGGATTGCTTATTCATTTTTGTTATCATATGCATGAATCAGCTGATCTCGAAATCATTTAGATTAACTATTTCTTAAAATTATAGTGTTTTCTGTATACAGACTGTCACTCGGACAACCTGTTTAGCATGTCATTCAGACCTACCTTCCAACCTGTTATCCAGCCCTTCATTCAACCTTTAGTGTTTTTAATCTTTTTTAAGCTTGTTTCTTCAGCTTTTTTATTATGTTTTTATTGTGGTAGTTATATAATAGTCATATTTATTATCAGGACCTTAGGTTAGACTGTTTAAATTAGTAATTAAAGTTTTGTTCTTATTTTTCTCTCCTTTCACCTTATGTTTTGAGTTATGTCTTGTGTTTTGGTTTATTATGGTTTCTGATTTCTTTCTCCGGTATTGTTGAAATGTCTGGTAATTATATCTTTGGTTTGGATTGATTTATCCTTCTGTATAAATAGTTTAGGGTTAGATACGTCAATGTTAGGAAAGTACACTAGCACTTTGTAGATTGGTTATAGTAGTAGGACCTTTTTATTTCACTGTGTGATTATTGAAAAGACTTAGAGAGTAGGACTTAAACGAGTTATCTTTATTAAGTTTTCTACTTGCTTCTTAGCTTAAAACTTCTTTGTCAAATTTCAATAGAGAAAACGGTCAAGAGGGGTTTCGTTTGCTTGGAGGCCCAGGTTCAAAACCCGCTGCTCTTGGAAGGTGACATTTAAATTCAACCATGCTAAGGATTGGTGCGGCCAGGCCGGGTGCAATCTCCAGGTGATTTTGATGACTTAGATGCCCCTAGATCGTGGTGTCTCAGATCAAAGGTTCGCCCAACAAGTCACAGGGAACTTAACCAACAAAAAAAAAACTTAAAACTTATTTATTGAGTTTTCTACTTGCTTCACAATTAAATCTTCTTTATTAAGTTTTGTACTTGCTTCTTTTATTAAGGTTTGTTATGTGTCTATAAGCTAGATTTTCTTTACATTTGAATTGGTTATAAGATAGAATAATTTGCTTATGGAATAGATTATCATGTTTACTATCACCTGTAATTAGACATTCCTTACTTTGCACATATTTGTAGAAGTTAATTTAGATTTGATTCCATTTAGTTTCTTCACTTCTTTTGAAATTCATTTTGGCACTACTCCTGCTCCTGTCCCAATCACAGTAAATGGATATCCACAGAACAACCAAGGAGAGTTGAACTAGATAGCTTAATTTATCCATTATGTACAGTTGTTAGTTGCATGTATAGTCTAATTGTTGCAGTTTGTGAAATATATCTAGTGTTTTAATTTTGTTTTCTTGTATAGTTAGTTTTTGAAGTTGTTTATAAAAGATTTATAATTCTTAGATTAAGAAGTGGAATAGTTGATTACCAAGAAGTTTACTTTCTTTAGTATTGTTCATATCCTTACTTTCAGTACTTATTTATAGAGTAGAGTAGTATAGCTTGATACTTATCTGGTATAGTATTCTGTTCCAGTCTAATTGTCTTAATAAGTTGAATTTATAGGAGTTTGACTCAGTTTTTCATTTTGAAATATCTTTAGATATTTTCTTTGTTAAAATATTTCTACGATGCCCTAGGAATCCCTATACCTTTGCATATACTTTGTTTCAACTCAAAGTATTCCAACCTCAGTCGATAATTAAATATTAGGTGGATTATTTAAGTCATTATAACCCCCAACATTTTTGGTGCCATTGTCGGGGAGTTGTTTAGTAAGGTAGAATAAGTAGAAGTCCTTTATGAAGTTTAGTAATAGGCTGGTGGCAGGGGAGCGGTAAGACGAGAGGTAAGAACCTGCACATATGTTATAACAGGCGCCCCCAAATCCAACAGTAGTAGTATTTGTAGTATAGGTTTCCCTTTAGTTTAGTTTTTCATGAATAGACCTAGAGATTATAAAGGTAGATACATTAGAGATAATTCTGAAAACCTTATTAAAATCCCTACTAACCTTTACAGGGGATGAAATACCCCAAACACTAACTCAACAGAAAGGTATAGAAGAACCCACATAGGAATTAGTTCTTCTTGGAGACCTAAAGATTTTATAGGAGAAACCATAGATGGGGAGGAACTCCTGGAAGAAAATCCTAAGGATCCCATTACTGAAGAAATTAAAGAGGATCAACCTTTGGAAACCCTCAACCCTTCACCAGTGCAGAAACCTAACAATACAACCTTCTCATTAGTAGGAGATCCTAATTTTTTTTATCTTATTGATCCTACCCAGGTACAAGCCCTCCTTGGCGGCTCAACAAATACACTTATTTCACAAATAGAAACCTTCATAGTAGCACCTATTATTCCTATAGGACCTAATAAAAACATACTTGATCATACAAAGATCTCCCCCAAAAAATAACGTTGGGATGGCCCACTATCACCTCAAAAGGAGCCTCCTAGGTTCACACTCTTTAGGAATCAATCCTATATGGAGCAATAGGGAGAGAATGAAGATAATGATGAGGTTAGAAATGATGAAGGAGAAGGAGAAAATGAAATTGAGAATACCTTCAGGTTCCCTATTTTAGACACTACACAAGATATAAATATGAAGAATATTCCTCCTTCCTCCTTACCTACTTTTTATGGGAAAAGTAATGAAGATCCGGACACATTTTTGTTCGAATTTGAAATCCTCTGTAGAAGTTATAACTATCTACAATATTCCCATAAATTAAAACTTTTTCCAGATACACTAAAAGACTCTACCTTAAGATGGTTCATGGGATTAGGAGAATCTAGAATCAAGACTTGGGAAGATATGAAAACTACATTTCTACGAAAGTAACAAGAGTATTGCAAACCAAGAGACTCTTGAAACAATATCTTTAAGATATAGCAACCCAAAGAAGAGATATTGGAAGATTATCTCGAAATATTTATCTATACATTGAACAAATCTAAACATAATGACCTTCGAGAAGAAGCAGTATGAACACTCTTCCTTAAGGGGATTTCAGAAGACCTGGTAGAAAGCCTTAATCTCATGGCATTCGGCAATATCTCTCATAAAAAATTTTCACAAATCGGGGAGATATGTAGAAATTACTCCAGAAGTAGAGGGAAAGGTGGAAGGAATCTTCGGGAGCCTTATAGTAGGAATTTAAAAGGGAATACTCCCATTTTAGGAGGAGTCACGAGGATAGAATTAGGAAACCTACTGGAAAATTTTAAAATTGATATTTTAGGAGCAATAGGTTCCCAACTAGATGCGTTACAATATAAGAAAAGACAAGAAGAGGAATGAGCAACGATGAGTATCTTCTATCCAATATGCAGGACTAAACATTCCCAATGGGAATTCCCATTAAGTAACATCTCTGTATGTCACATTTATATTGAAGAGCATCCAATAGATGATTTCCCGTTGTTACCAGGGTTACAAGCCACATATAAGAGTGGGGATGTAGGTGAAACATCCAGGAGGCCTCCTTGGCAACCAAGGGATTCGCCATCATATCCGAATTTGTCACCACAGCCTCCACCTTATTACCAACCTTACCAACCACCTCAATAGTGGAACACTACAATTTGGTAGCATTGGACACCCCAGTATCCTCCCCCTCCTCATTTTACTCAACAACAGTATTGGACATAGGGGTGGAGGGGACAACCCTACCCCCAACCACCACCTGTCTCTGCACCTAATTATCCATATCCTCAACATTCATCCAATAAGCAACAATTTTTACCAGGGTTTGTGCCTCTAGTTCCCCTTATTACACAACAACCTCATCACTTTCAAAATACAAAACCTCCACGACCTACATTGTTACCTGCACGACCAATACCCAATCCAAATAATGAGCCAACTCAAGCCCTTAATAGCATTGAATTTAAAACTCTTCCATCCTACGTTATTTTGACTGCACCTATACATGAGATACAATTAAGATCTGGAAGAGTTGTAAATGACAGACCCAAATCATCAGTTATCATTCATGAAGAAAATGACGAAGAAGATACAAATGAAGTCATGAATGATGCTATTCTATAGGATGTGGATATTCCAAAGATCCCAGTGCATACCCATCCTCAGCAACAACCCATTCAGGAACAAAGGATTCCTTCATTTTCAGAGCGACTATCCATAGAAAAACCTGTAGTTCATCCTGAGTATGACATTATGAACGATTAAAGAATATCTCTTTCAAAATTCCTCTATTACAAGCTATTAAGGATATACCAATTTACAACAAACTAATAAAGGAATTATGCATTAAATGCCTAGGAAAGAAGCAAAAAGACCCCCTCACAATTCATGTTATAATAGATATGTCTAAATGTATGACATACCAATCTCGGATTGTGAAGTATACAAATCCAAGGGCTCCAGTAGTGACCATGATTGTAAATAATACCGCTATAGATAATGCACTTATCGATTTAGGATCTGCTATCAATATGATGACCACCGCAGTTTTAGAATTTTTACAATTAAGACAGTTTCTCTGACCTACCCCCTCAATCCTGGAACTAGCAGACCGTACCACAACAAAACTTGTTGAAGTTTCGGATGACATTATTGTTTCAGTAGCTTCATGGGACTACCCCATCGACTTTATGGATGTCGAATCAAAGAATCCTTCTAAAGGACATCCTATTATCTTAGGGAGACCATGGTTAGCCACTGCTAATGCCTTTATAGGATGTAGGGATGGGGAAATGACCATTTCAAATGGGTTGTCTACACAGAAACTTATTTTATATTCCCCAGCACAACCTGTAACTGAAACCTTGTGGTAGTTAGATTGCCCCTTTTGGGATTAAAATATTGAAGATCTCTTCTTTCCTAGTGATTATTTCTTGGCACTTCAGGAGAAAACTACTGAGAATGTATTAAACCATTTTGTCTCTTCTACAACTTGTATATATTTTTCGCAGTATTTTTCCCAACTTGATTAGATATTTGGATATGAGTTTCAATAAAATATGGCTCTCTCAACATTTGTAGAAACACCATGTGTATTTGCAACAAACGTGCACATAGGGTCTTACACTGTACCTTGTGAAGTTATCCGTGGAAGCATCATATGCAGGACCATATGAAATAAGTCTATCTATATGGAAGCAAAGCAATATCGGGTAAAAGATGTTTATGCATTTGTAACTTTGGAATGTACTCACTTTTATATCTTATGTATTGTACCCCGATGTTTATTCCAGAAAGTATCTGTAATGTAGTTGAGTCATGTCATGCCCTGATGTTTCGATCGGGAGATTCAATAATGTAAACAAGTCATGTAAAGTCATTGAGGTTAAACCTCCATTGTAAGTTAGGGAAATAGTCCCCACAATTGAGTTAAGGTTAACCCTCCTTGTTCATCGAAGGGAAAATTTCCCAGAGTTGTGGGGCACTAGGGTTATTAGACTCTCCTAGAGATTTCGGCCTTGGTAAGTATTTGTTAAGTGGGGCCAACTTGTTGGAGTGGACTTTAAGTGAACGAAAGAATATAAATAGAGAGTGAGCCTCTCTATCTATCACACACACACTTACTCACTAGGGCGCATGAGTGAGCGAGGAGAAGCTCTCTCAAGTGAGAGAGAGAGAGAGAACAACTGTGGAGATCATATTTTATGTCTTTTGGTTTTACTGCTGCCATTGGTGCTCATTCTATCTCTGAGGAAGTTGTGGGGTTTTCTCCTTTATGGTTTTCCCGAGGAAAATATTTGTGTCTCTTGTCTCTTATGATTATTGTTGTGCATGTTGTTCTCTTAGATAAGATCCTAAGATCATATTGCTTAAATGATAAAAATCTAACAAAAGATATCTAGTTAATGCACTACTATGCACACGGTTCATTTAAAACGATAATATTAGAATATATAAATACATATGTAGGCCAATTATTTATGACGCCATTAGAGAATGGCTGTAACTTGGACTTGGATTTGACCATCTAATTCAATCAATACTTAGGATATGATTATCCTAGAAATGGAACCCATAGCTGTAAAATCTCACAAACTATAGGGTAAACTCATAATATTCTTAAGATGACAAGACATCCTTACAATGAGGTATGGATAACTATTTTTTCCTATGGCATTTTTGAATTATACTATCATTATTCACTTGATATTTCTAAACATTGTTAATTCTGATAAGTGTACATATCTTAATCATTTCCATTTTCCTCGTTCGTTTTCTTTTTTCGTGTAGAAATGATTCCAACATGATAAGACTTTGTATTAAGTTAATTTGAAATTACTTAGTTTTTCTTGTATGGATTGAGGACACGCCATATCTTTGGTTTGGGGGAGGCAGAGTATGCTGACCATTTATATAACATTTTTTTTTTCTAAAAAATGAAAAATGTTTTCAGGATAATTAGCAGCAATCCGATCTAGCATGAAGCATGTTTTTACTGAAAAAATCTATATGAAGAATCATATGTAGGACCATATGAAGGGTTGAATGCTGGTCTGAATGAAATTCCAAATGACAATTTGAATAAAAACTGTGATATTATAGAAAAAGTGACTATGTCGAGGTGTTAGCTTAATTTTGTTTGGGAAAAAAGTTAAAATTGGCTGAGTCATACCATGATTATTAAGTCACCTTTATGAGGCCATTATGAATAATCTCGACCTATGATGTTGTACGTTTGTGATCTCGTTTTACCCCATATGGATTCGATATGACCTTATGACCTTTTCAGTCATCATGACTCTACCACCACCCCTATCTTCTTAGCATAGGGGCTTCACTTGTTAACCAATATCTTATCATGTTAGTTCATATTGTGGGTTTTTAAATTATCAAAAATCGAACCAATATATTGCAGGTATTGGGGGAATGAGGGGTTTAAGGTGGGGGTGGGTAGGGTGGTTTATAAGGATTGATGTATAAAAAGGGGTGGGGAGGAGGTTTCAACAAATAAGTCGGTCCCCTTGTTAAATCAATATTATTGTGATCATGAATGTGGTTTATACATTCATATTAAGTCATATGTTCAACTTGTCCAAAGTTTTACTTTGGATATGGTTGAACTGATTGCAACCTTATGAACTCATTGAAATAGGCATCCTTGATGACACACGTCTCAAGATTGGCCATAATGGCATGATCACCTAAACATGCCAAGACTTTTGCGTGATCATTTGCTCAGTTGATGAGGCACGTTTTAAATCAGCGTCATCCAAAATTTTACTTACTGTTATCCCAATAGAGTTTTGTTAGCCACCTTATTCCTATTATGCCCTACAAACATTGTATCCTAGTATCTGCTTGAACCATGCTAAATCATTTTGAGCCTGAGAGCTACCAAGACTTATTTCAAATTCTAGAGTTCTGGGAGTGTTGAGAGGTATTTTTTCGTGCCGACTGGAACCTGTACCTTCACCTACTTCAAGGGTATGATGAGGAAATATCCCTGCTTTTCACGATGAGATTCGATGGAAAGATGGACAGGGTTGGCCATCTCTTCTTCCTATTAAATGAGGATTCTATTGCACTCACAACCAAGCTTCCTAGAGAGGGAAATTGGTGGCACAAGCACTGGTTTGTTCCGCATAAATCTCACAACTTTTCCCTTAAACCAGAATACCGGCATGTCACAGGTTTCAAAGATTTCCATCGAAACTGGATTAATCCAGAGTACATTAATACTTTGACTGTCATCATCCATCTAATCACTTGTGAATGTAAATTCAACGTATTTAAATCTTGTCATATCCGTTTACTAGCACATTTTGTCGATCAGAAGTTTCTTAATTTCCCTTTCTATTTTCGTAGAAGTATAGAGAAGATGCCGAGCCAGGATAAGAAAAATACTGTTAACCCTAAGGGCATCCTATATCATCATAGTTTGATTAAAATATTGATTCTAGATCAGCTTAAAGAGAGGAACCAATCTTGGGATACCTTCATGTTTAAAGTTCTTAACCCCCATCTAAATATCCAAAAACTCCCTTGACATCTCCATAATCGTGATTCCAATCAATCCCCATCTGTAGAGAAGGAAAACCCAAATTTTGTGCATCTCAACGAAGACACATCAGAGGCGAGTTCGTCCACTCATACCACCCCTATTATCCCTAATCAATTTGTACCCTTATCACGACCTCGCACCAAAAAGAAGAGGGAAAAAATTGTCCAATCCATGGTTCAGCCTAGTGTCCAGACTACAGTACAGCTTGATGTTCATACTAATCATCTAGATAGTATGGCCGAAGTGTATAACCCTGATCCAGACTCACCTTTGTTAGCATTGGCTCGTGTCTCAATTGAATTGTTGAAGGATGTTGATCGCAAAAATGTTTCTGCACCTACACGGGATATGAGTCCTAACAGACACATTCTTTCTATTGATCTCAATCTACCATCAAGAGAGATGAGTCCCCCATAATAGTCTGAGCAACCTGTAGAGCCATCTACTCTGCATCAGCCGATGGTAAATCAATTAACTCAAGAATTGGCTCAATGAGTAAGCTAAAATGAAGAATATGCTAATATGATCACAAGTCTTCGGCAAGAGAATAAATATTTGTGCTTACAGGTTAATACCATTGAAGAACTCAATAAGGCCATCAATGTGTCACATAGGTCTCAACAGGAGAGGCAATCTAGTTTGAAATCATAGGCTCAAAAATTGAATTTTAAAACCCATGTTTTGTCAACCAAGTCGAAGGCAATTGATAATGCAACTCAACCTTCTTCCTGATTTATTCTTCCTTTGCTCAGTGGGACCTGGCATTTCTCCAGTTTGGGGGAATGTTGATCCAAGTTTTGTTATCATTTTTGACAGATAATTTACATATTTGACATGTTTTCTGTCATGCAGCTCACTATTCAGACCCAGGTACGACTATATTTTGGGTTAATAAAAATTATGGTTCATCCTTGTTATTTCATGATTTTATTAGTTAAATTGATGATTTTTTATATATGTTTGATTCTTAATTTTTTATTGCATACTATAGCCCTCAAAAAGCCAACGAACAGATAACGCATCCACCCTAAATATGTGTAGAGCATATCCAACTCACCGTTCAATCTACCAAGCCAACTGCGCGTTGTTTGTGATGGATTCCGAAGCATTAAAGTATGGAACATTTTGCAAACTGCCTATAGTCCACGCATCTAGATGGTAGAACTATCCTTTTTCTAGAAGGCCTGTCAGCGTGCTCCTCTTCTTGACACCACTCCACCAAGCCATGCCATCATCCATGCCAAAGAAGACCCATATGACACCTCATGCGCGAAGGAGAATCGATGTGCAATGAAGGAGGAAGGAGCTCTCTGTGTTGGCTCTTAATCAGTTAGTTGTCATAAATGTTGACTAAATTTAGAGAGCGGTCGACCACTAAAGGGTCAACGTACTCACCTCTGTAAAAATTATATATATCATCCTCTACATGAGTGCCGAGTTATCCAGTTTTATGCCTGTAATCAGTCGTTGTTGAAAAACTCTGTAATATTGTTTCTCACTTTAATAGAATTTATGCTCATGCTATTTATGATCCCGTTCGTGTAAAGCGTTTAGTGATCCATCACTCTAATTGTTGGGAGGGCCCCTCATCAACCAGAGGTTTCATTTTTATGTGTATTTTCCTATATCTCTTTCTTTGCATTAGCTTAATTTCATTTATAATTTGTTATGCAATTTATTTTTCTGCAATTACTTGTTTTGCAGTAGCATAGATTACCTTATAATGTTGTGTTGTTAAAGTAGTTTCATTTCCAAAGATAATTAACCGGTTGTGCGCATATATTTGCTTTCAGTTTGTTTCCCAACCTTCCTTTCAGGTTTAGGTTTGGTTTCATTGTTACAGTCAAATAAAATTTAGTTAGTTTAATTCTATAGGTTTAGTTTGGTTGTAGTTAGGTTTAATTCTGCCAGTTTTTATCTCAGTTTTAGACTTAGTTCAAGTACATTTCAGTTTGTTTTATGATAGGAAGTAGTTTCTTTTTATAACTATAGGCTAGCATAAGTCATATGCTCACAATAGGTTCAATTTTATTTACTTCTGCTTTGTTATAAATTCACTTAGTTATATTTCAATTTGTTGAAAAATACAATAGATAATGATGTCTTTATAATTATGAATTAATTTAAGTTACTTTAATTATGAATTTGATCATTAGGTAGGATTTCTTATTCATTTTTGTTATCATATGCATGAATCAGCTGATCTCAAAATCATTTAGATTAACTATTTCTTAAAATTCTAGTGTTTTCTGTATACACCCTGTCATTCGGACAAACTGTTTAGCCTATCGTTCAGACCTACCTTCTAGTCTATTATATCCCTTCATTCAGCCTTTAGCATTTTTAATTTGTTTTAAGCATGTTTCTTCATCTTTTAGTAATTAGGTTTTGACTGTGATAGTTAGATAATAGTCATATTTATTATTAGAACCTTAGGTTAGACTGTTTAAATTATTAATTAAATTTGTGTTCTTATTTTTCTCTCCTTTCACCTTATGTTTTGAGTTATGTCTTGTGTTTTAGTTTATTGTGGTTGCTGATTTCTTTCTTCAGTATTGTTGAGATATCTTGTAATTATATCTTTGGTTTGGATTGATTTATCCTTTTGTATAGAGAGTTTAGTGTTAGATATGTCAATGTTAGGAAAGTACACTAGCACTTTGTATATTGGTTACAGTAGTAGGACATTTTTCTTTCACTGTGTGATTACTGAAAAGACTTAGAGAGTAGGACTTAAACGAGTTATGTTTATTAAGTTTTCTACTTGATTCTTAACTTTAAAGTTCTTTATTAAGTTTTCTACTTGCTTCACAATTAAATTATCTTCTTTATCAAGTTTTCTATTTGCTTCTTTTATTAAGGTTTGTTATTTGTCTATAAGCTAGATTTTCTTTACATTTGAATTGGTTATAAGCTAGAATCATTTTCTTATGGAATAGATCATCATGTTTACTATCACATGTAATTAGACATTCCTTAGTTTTCACATATTTGTAGAAGTTAAGTTAAATTTGATTCCATTTAGTTTCTTCACTTCTTTTGAAAGTCATTTTGACACTACTTCTGCTCCTGTCCCAATCACAGTAAATGCATATCCACAGCACAACTAGGGAGACTGGAACTAGATAGTTTAATTTAGCCATTATGTAAAGTTGTTAGTTGCATGTATAGTCTAATTGTTGCAGTTTGTGAAATATATCTAGTGTTGTAATTCTGTTTTCTTGTATAGTTAGTTTCTGAAGTTGTTTATAAAATATTTCTAATTATTATATTAAGAAGTGGAATAGTTCATTACCAGGAAGTTTACTTTATTTAGTATTGTTCATATCCTTGCTTTCAGTACTTGTTTATAGATTAGAGTAGTATATCTTGATACTGCTCTGGTATAGTATTTTGTTCCAGTCTAATTATCTTAATAAGTTGAATTTATAGGAGTTTGACTCCGTTTTTCATTTTGAAAGATCTTTCAATCTTTTCTTTGTTAAAATATTTCTACGACGCCCTAGGAACCCCTCTACCTTCGCATATACTTTGTGGCAACTCGAAGTCTTCCAACCTCAGTTGATAATTAAATATTAGGTGGATTATTTAAGTCATTATAACACCCAATAGAAAACAAGAATCATAACATCATTAATAGACTTAAATCTCGAAGTACAGGTCATCTTGGCATCCAAAGACTCTATGCACCTTAGCTCCCATTTACTCAATGATATGTGTACCTAATCTATGTGTAATATCAATACTGATGTACATATGTACTATGTTAGCTGTAATGGTGTTTTTAGAGACCCTATCTAGACCCACTATTGTGTCAACTCAAAGTGGGCATATAGACATTAATACATATATTCACTCTAACAAAACTATCAAGATAATTTCTATCGAGTTCTCTATTTAAGTTGTTGTCATGTAGTTGAGTTTTTGTCAAAAGTCAAGCTCTTGATTCAAAATTGAAAAAAAAATGAATAAAACACTATTTAATAATGCACATGAAAAAACCCTTTTTCAAGAACTAAATCATATGGAAGTTCAAGAGTAAATATTTTGATGACAAAAGTATTAAGTAAGTTGGATCAAGGAGGATGGAATTGAAAACAAAATTCTACTAGACCACCATTAAAAACAAGAATCATAACAATATTAATAGAATTAAAATCCCAAATAGGGGACATAATGGATTCCAAACAAGCTATGCACCTTATTTCTCATTTAAATCAGCGATTCATGTACCTACTCTATGTATAGTGGGTCTATATAAGAGCCTTAGAATCACCATTACTAACCATTGCATATATAGATGGACATTTGTATTATACATAGGATTAGTAATGTTGTTTCTAAATCTCAAAGTGGGTAAACATATATTGATGAGTATTATCACTCTAACACAACTATCGATATAATCACTGTCAAAGTTGAGTTATTGTCAAAATAAAATCTCTTGGTTTAGAAACAAATAAAAATGAATAAAATGTTCTTCAATAAGGTATATGAACAAATTCGTATTCAACAACTGGATCATATGTAAGTTCAAGAGGAAATATCTTGATAACAATAATATTAAGTAAGGTGGGGGAATGAGGATGGAATTGAACAACAAATGTTTCTACTAGACAAACCTTAAAAGCAAGAATCATAACATCATAGTTAAATTCCAATTTAGGGGTATCTTGGAATCCAAAGAATAAACTACCAATCAATTAATGGATTCGTTTTAAAGTTTCTATTGGAATATATTATTGTCAACCTCTCAAAATCCAAAATATATGTTCAGATATCATCACTCTCATTTCTAATAGTAACAAGTAAAATCTATGCATTCCATTTTACCAAGGTGAGGGCTGACATGCCATCTACGATTTAGACAAAGGAGAGTACACTATTTTTCATGGGTTTCCATTGATGTTTTACCTTTTATTTATTTAAAGAGTGGGACAAGAACTTTCCCCCAACCTATGACCAAAGAGTAAGAAGAAAAATTGTGTCTAAATAATAATGAGCAAAATTGTATCCAAAGAATAAGGGGGTTTGCATCACAACTCAATAATTCTTGGCCATGATTATAGTAGTGCAATATTAGGTAAGGGAAAAAATGTGGTAAAATATATGGAACATAGAATATTTAGTTCAAATTCACAAACATAATGTATATGTGATCATTTATTTGGGTTTCATTGTTGGTGCCTTATTTGATCATCCTAGTCTCCCCTATTGTTATTCACTTCAATACGGTATACCCATATTTGTTTGCTTCAATTTAGTTAGAGTTTATATCTATGTGGTATTGTCCCTATTGAATTCAATCTAGTCAAGGTATGTCACTATCTAGTCTCCTTTGTCATTATCCAATTCAATTTAATTTCCCTTGCAGCTATACACTTCACTCGAGTATCCCCTGTAGCTCAAGATGAGGTTTAACTAAAGTACATCTCCTGACATGTAGGTTGACTTTAGTATGAACTGTAATATTATATATTTTATTTATTTATTTGTTTATTTTATAAAATAATCATTTTTTCATGTGGTTCATAGCCCCAGAATATAGAGGGCCCATTACATCCATGGTAATAATTCTCAGGGGCCCACCCAAAGGAGCCTCACCTTGTCATATCCAGGTTTGGGATCCTAACCCTAAAGGAACTAGAGAATTGAACCTTTGACCTCGAGTACTTCGGTCTTGGACTCAAAAGCACCAACCAACTGAGCTAGTAAATCCTCGTGTATTATATATAATATGATATGATATAATATATATAGTATTTATAGACAATATAAATATGGTATACACTATATTATATAATATAGTATATTGCATATTATATAATCAAATATAGTATATTATTTCACAATGACAATGATGGTGATGAGGATGATGACAATGAAAATGATCATGAATGTAGTGATGATGTCGACAACAACATCGATGTTGATCATTGTTGTCATTATCATCATCACCATTATTTTCATTATCATCAATTTGCAGTCATCATCATCAATATAGTCTATATTGTCATTGCCATCATCAATGAGTAAAAAAGCAGTTGTTCCTATCTGATCTCCTTCTCTCCCTCTTGTCCTTGATCTCTTTATTTTCATCATGATTGTGGATTAGTAGTTCATTGTTGTTATCATAATCATCATGTCATCATTAAGATCATCATCTTCATGATCATCGATACTAGTTAGAGTTGGATATACTTGGAATAATCCATATATATGATTATTATAATTGTTAATGTCATCATCATCATCAATACAATCATCATTCACTATCCTTCAAGATAAATTGGTCTTTTTAACCCGTATTTTTACTAGTCCATGAAGGCATATGAGGAGTTTTGAAACCTTAGTCAATGGTGGATCCCAAGTTTCGAAGTGTTTTTGACATGTATTCACAAGTTAATGTATTCAACGTACTCAATTGGGAACTATTAATTTGATATATATGTTTTCGAGTTATAGTTGTCAAGAATATGTTAGTCATGATCATAAGGGATACACGTCATAATGTTTTTAGTTCAATATGTGTAATGGATTAATGTCATATCTCATGTGTTTAGGATGATATATAGTGGTTTTAGGTTATAGTGTATGTTTCCAGACAATTGTGTTACCAGTCATGTTATATCTATGATCATAATGACACCATAGTGGTTAATAGTCACACTCATGTCATGTGAAGACTTCTAAGCTAGGTCAAGGTAAAATACATAATCAAAGGTAAATTCATTTAAAGGGTATATGATTTTAATGGGTTATTATTGTGTGAGGCATGATAGTGTGTTTGAGGTCACATCGGTTATGGATTACAACATACTAGAGTGATCTAAGTGTGTTTAGGAATAAAGCGTACTATGGAGGGATGATTGTGTGAAGGATAATAGTGGATAGAGGGAAAAGTTTTTCTAGGATAATAATTTTATGGATCTATGTGTTTTCATTTTAAGGGTACACCAAAGAATATTCATTGGTGGAAAAATCCATTTATAGGGAGACTTTTCTTAGAACCTTTCTCTCATAGATTTTTAATAACTTTACAATATTTTTGTTATCATAATATTATATCATATATTCTATTTTTTTTATCAAAAATAATGTTTATGTCATCATCCAAACAATGAATTGAGTTCCATTATTGTACTATACAAAAAAAGGTGATTAGATTACAATGCATTCCTTTGAAATTAAACGATGATCATAAGGTGAAAAGAGATACCTTTAGTATCCTGAAGATGTTTATATAATCATGTAATTATATAAGGTGATTGGATTACAATGCAATCCTTTGAAATTAAACGGTGATCATAAGGTGAAAAGAGATACCTTGAGTATCTTGAAGATGTTTATATAATCATGTAATTATATTATGATTACAATATTGAAAATGATGATGATGATAGTGATAATCATTTTCAACATCGTCATCATCAATACAATCATTGTCATTATTATAGACTATATTTTGAAAGAGATAAGTCATTTTAGCCCTTATTATTAAAAGTCCATAAAGGAATATGAGAAGGATTGAAACCTTAATCAATGATTTCTCTCAATTTTCAAAGTGTATTTGACATATCTTCCCAAGTTAATGTATTTAGCATCCACAATTAGGAATTATTAATTTGGTAGATGTTTTCCAATTACAATTGTTAATATTGTGTTAGTATTGATCATAAGGGATTTGCGTCATTATGTTATGGTTCAATATGTGTAATGGGTTAATGTCATGCTTAATGTGTTTAGGGTAATATTGGTTATATATTATAGTGTGTATGTTGTGGGAGAATTGTGTTAGGGGTCATACTATGTTTATGGTAAGAATGAAACCATTGTGGTTAATAGTTATGCTTGTGTCATGTGAAGGGTTATAAGGTATTAGGTAAAGTTAAAGTGCATAATAAAAGGTAAATTTATGTTAAGGTTGTTATGGTTTTAATGGGTTGTTAATGTGTTAGCCATCATAGTGTGTTTGAGGTCATAGAGGTTATTTATTACAATGTACTATAGTGCTCTAAGTGTGTTTATAGATAAAGTGTACCATGGAGGGATGATTGTGTCATGGATCATAGTGCATAGAGGTAAAAGTGTGTCTAGGGTCATAAGGTTAGGTATCTAGTTGTTTGCATGTTGAGGGTATAATCAAGAACATATGTGTTTGGGTTTAAAGTGTGTTAGGATTTGATTTTGTCAAAGGTAATAATGGATAATAATTCTCAAGGTGTGTGAATTAGGGTGCAAAGGTGGGTCAAGGTAAAACCAATCAAAGGTAAAGGAGAGTTAAGGGTGTTATGGAATTATGTCAAGGTATTACAAATAGGTCAAAATATTTCATTAAAATTTACTAATGGTTTAGGGTGTTAAGGTGTATCAAGGTTGAGCATGTTGACGATGTCGAGAATGCATGATGTTGACAGATGAGCATGATATTGATGATGACGATAGTGATGATGATGACGATGATTATGATGACAATGATCATAAAAAATGATGATTCATAATCATTGTTGTAGTAATTAATGTTATCAAATTTCATCATTGTTATCGAAATCATCATCATTTTATAAAATATTTTTTAAATATGTTGATGAAGATGCCAAGGATGAATTTTTTCTATTCTAAAAGTGCTTATGTATATTAGTGACTTCATTTTCAATGTGTACTATTACTTTGTTACTTAACTACACAAATTAGTTAAGTGCAGATAACAATTCCCTCAATCTTATTTAGATTTAATAAGATGCCCATATAGGAATATTACTTATTAATCCAAGGACCAATAACACAAGCAATTTATATATAGTATTGTCAACTCACATAGCATGTGAGAAGAAAATTAAATTAATATATGAATCAAGAAGGGAAAATCATAATAGTACCCAATTTGAATAATCTCGTCACTTTATTAAATATAATTTATTACATATCCATGTCATATAGATATTGAACTTTATCCAATTTAATATAGACTCATCAAAATCATAATTTTTATCCAACCCTTTAGAATCGCTAAAATGATTGTCCATAACAACATTTGTGATGTATAGCCCTAAATCATCATCCTCAATATCAATCATAAGATCATGTGATCCAATTATTCAATGTCCAACTTCATTTTCCTCTTCAACTGATAATTCTACCTTCTCTCTTGTATCTTTTTCATCCCTAAATCATCATCATCAATATCAATCATAATATCTTGTGATCCAATAATTGGATGGCCAACTTGTTAGGCAAAAATATTGTCGTTTAATTATGTTGTACTATTCTCCTAACTATTTAATTTGTCAATTCGAGGTTCATAGGATTATGAAGCACACACAAAGTATATGCAGGAGTGAAGCGAAATTAAGCTAATATAACCCCCCTTGCTATTTTCTAATTGCTAATCTAATCCCCCCTTAAGCTGAAACATAGAACTGCTAATCTAATGCTGGAAGCTGAAACACACAGTTGAAACTAAATTGCATAAAATAAAGACAACATATGAAGAGAAACAAGACAACACGTGTGAGCTCACATTAACAATAAAGAAATCTTAATTTATATCACAAGAATCAATGAAAAATCATGAAAGCATAAAAACTAAGACTTTGAACAAAAGTTAAGAATTCACTTCTCCATATTACAAAGTCAAGACTAACTTTTACAATCTGAGACTAATCTTCTCCTAATCTACGATCCCCCAAATGAAGAGAGAGCACTCTATTTTATACATGAGTTTCTTTAAGAAGGAGATAACCATCTCATAATGACAAATCCATTATTCTCTCAACCACTCTGAACTAATTTACTATTATTACAAGATATGATCCCTTCAAATCCTCCACATGTCTCTCATAAATCCTAGATAGGATATTCCAATCAAATCTCCATGATATTCTCCTTGGAATATTCTTTGAATAACTATCTCCTTGGAATGGTGGAGGAGATATTCGAGAAGTATTTTTTTTGAATTACTCCTTCACATATTCCTACACATTGCAAAGCTCATCCATACTTGAGATATTAGTGCAAAATATCTTAATTTCTAATATTTAATCATAAATTCACTTATAATACTAAAATGAATAAAGTGGAAAATAATAAGGTTAACCCCAAATATATGTATGGAAATGGTATAATGAAAGGTTAATGGGGCGATGAAATGTGAGGAATAAGGAGAGGTAAAGTGGATGAAAATATGACATTTCTTAATCTCAACACAACTTCATTGTCCTTTTCAACTAATAATTCTACCTTCTCTCTTGCATATTTTTCATCTTCTTAATGAACACATTCTTTAGTCAAAATATACTTTACAAGCCTTGCTCTTGGATAAAATATAACACATTAACCAACCTACTCTACCTAACACATATGAATAAAGAACTAACTCACATTGACTTGGAATTACATAGGGATCTATATTCGGCTAATATCTAGTAGTGTTAATCATGATAAATCTATTATCATGATCATAACCTTGTAGCAACAATTTGTACCACCCGATCTTAAAGATAACAACTTTGAAGGATTTAAAATCTATATCCAATATAACTTCCAAATAGCCATAGTACCTCAAATCAAATGTGATCGGATGTCTACCACTCCCACAAGAAATATTAATAGCCTAGAAAAATGCAGTTATTCCACTCTCATATGTCTTCTTCTTATCATCCAACTATTTGGTGTGATATTTTATGGCATTACACCACATAGTTTGTGATGTTTCACTTGCATGCTCAACATTTTATAAATTCATTTTCATGAATTGATAACTATATGAATAAGATAATCGAGGGACAACAGAAACACAAAAATGGGAATTAAAATCTAAATATCTAAATATCAATGATAAATGCTTACATTTCTATGTTTTGCATGATACCTAGATCGATATTTTCCTTCTCCATCAAATTTATGTGACTATCCAAATAATATTTTATAATCAACTACACCACCCCAATCCATGATAATATATGGTAAAATTCATTGCATTGTTCTATCCATACCTTCATCGTTTAGATTATTTTCAATTTATAAATGCATTGCATCCCACTCTCAACTACCTGGACCGTGAATAAAAAATATTTAGTGCACCAATCAAGCTTAAAAATCATATTATAAAATAGTAATTTGAATAAAATATAAATATGCCTTTCAACATTATCCATCTACCTTTCCCAAAAAACACATCCCCTTCAAATTTGTTGGTGTAATTGACATCCCAAAGGAGAGACATAATAATATTACCCATTACTTGAGGTAAATACTCACTAAAATACATAGTGGACTGATATACCATATAGAATTCAACCATTGAGACTTAGAACATGATATTTATCTAAAAAGAGCCTTCAATGCCTTCAAATTCCTTTATACCAACCACATTTACCTTGTATGTATGGGTCCACATATTTCAATATCCTTAACTAGGTGTAAGAGGTAGCATTCTTGTCCATTGAAAAAACATGGAGGCATCTACTTTTTCATTTCACAAATTAAATAAGGAATCTCTCTCTTCCAATACTTGGTATCTTATATATGTATTTTTTTATATTTCAACCATATAAAAGTGCAAAGGAATCACGTTTCAACATAAAATTATACGATGCAAGTAAATATAATGCCAACAAGTTCTATGAGTAACACTTCAATTATAATTTTTTACTCCCCTCATGAACTTGCCAAGATCGTATATAACATGCTTTATGTTATTGGAAATATTGTTTGAGAGATAAGGATGTAGAACAAATTGTAATAAGAAAATAACCATTATCTACTAATTTTCATTAGAAACACACATCTATTGCTAAAAAATAATGTATATGTTGTAACATGTTAAATATTAGAAATTTCAAATCATAATAAATGTATTCCAGTCATGATTTTTTTCCCCACCAAATCACCTACTTTCATTATAATCTATTACAAATGTTCAAAGAAAAACTTGTGGGAAATTTAATCTTTCGAAAAACAGCTTTTACAACATCACTCTTTGACTCTGTGAATGTCCATGTAAGATTGGTTGTTTTTCTTTAAAAAAAAAGCATAATTTTATTATTTGTAACAAAATTACATCTGTAGAATACATTGTCCATGCATTTCAGTTTCAATGCTCATAAGCTCCTTCAAAAAGAATACAAAAGCAACAGAGTTCTTTTACAAAAAAATGGTGTAATGTCCACATAGGTACTGATATAGCCACATAATCGTCGAAGTAGCTGCACTTCTAGGAAGAAGTAAATCCAATTCCATACTATATAGACCGTATTGGTTAGTTTTCCATCATATAACAATGAGTCAAATTTTTCTTTACATTGGATTCCTCAATGACACTAACGACTTCAATAATTTTTTCCTTGTTATTCCTCAAATCTATAATTTTCCATAAGTAACCTGTGATATTCTTTCCAATATCTAGTGCGCCAAAATTTTTATCTACTTATAGGTTCTCATAGTAGGGAAACTGATTGCAATAGATGCAATATCATCTCAAACCTCATGGAGTCCCACCCTGATGACCTTTGAGAAACAAGAATGGAAATGGAATTTTTATCAAAGTAAATATAAAAAAATTAATACAACCAACAAATAATCAATTGCTTAGCATGATTAATCTCAAATGCATTTTTCCATAGTTGAGGAATCAATCTTACTATTTTTTCCACCTCTTCCTTCCCATTACAGATAGTTTTTTCGGTAATTTGATACCTATGGTTATTAGGGATAAAATTCCTATACTAGTGATATACCTATTTTCCTAAAATTCTTGTATGTCTCGACATTTTCATGGGACCACATACTAGACATGCATATGTACCCTTTGTTTGAATCCCTGCAAGAATAGAATAATATTAATAGAATGTCAAAATATTCAAAAAAAAACTTGAGTAATAAAATATATAGTGTTACATTGAAAATTTACATACCACAAAAATGTGTAAGCCTCGACACATCATGGGCTGTCCACGTGGAATTGAAACATTTTTTGACCTATTGGTTTGGAGATATTGTGCATATTGATGCTAACCCATAACTTTAAAAGTTTATCAATAAGATGATCAATATATACATACATATTTCTAACTTGATGCTTACATAGTTATTTAAAAATATAAATAATTAAATCCTTGTATATGCAAAAAAACTAACAAAAAACCAAATTATTATGCTATTATTGTTATTGAAGAAATTACACACCCACTTAGTATTTCTTTTCCTATGTTTATTTAGTCTATGTTTAATGGCACTAGGTCTGAGATATTATTCCCTAGATGAAAATATTCTCCCCTATACAAATGTACCACTTGCATGGCAACTTAGGCATCATCACCAAACGTTGCATCACTACTACATTTGGGGTCCAAATTTGACGTTTGGGCTGACATTAAACATTAAAAGTAAGTCTCAACATCGAATGGGGGCCAACTAGGTGTTTTTTTCCCAAAAATGCGATCCAACATCGCTTAAGTGACATGAATGGATTTATTTCACTTAAGCAACTCTGTAGAGCATTGCTTAAGAAACACCTTGTGATGTCACTTAAGCGATGCTCCAGGGAGTCGCTTAAGTGACGTACAACCCTTCATGTCAATTGTAAAAGTAAATTAAGACATGTTAAATTTTCTTAAGAAATATGGCAAATGTATTTAGTTTTTTTTGTTAATTCCGCGATATTAAAAAATGTTACGGATGGAACACAAAAAAACTTTTTTGAAGAAATTTGGAGGGAGGAGAAATGTGATTAGAGGTAAATTTTGTTGTATATTAATGATATTATGCCTTGAATTGTTTTTGTTGCTTGGATTAATGATTTATTTGTCTTTATCATTATTGTACTAGTGGTTTTATAATGTATTTTATTGAGATAGAGAACAATGTTAGACAACCATGTCCGTTGGTTTGCTAGTAGATCCGAACGAAATGTTGCTATGTAGGTGATTATAGATTCTATATTCAGTGATGAAAGCAACCATGTTAAAACATATGATGATAATCAATCCAATATTTTTCAATATATAATCGATGATGGAAAATGTTACTTCCCTTGTGTGCAATGTAGAGGGATAAAGAGAAGAAGATTTGTTAAGGAAACAAAAAGAAAACATTACTTAGATCACAGGAACTTGGAAGGTGGAAAATAATATCATGCCTTGGTAAGATATCAAAAACATGTTTTTGTCATTTTTTAATATTAACATTTGTCTATTTTGATACTAATTGGATGTACTTTGTCATATTTATTACATAGAACAGAACACCGATGCTTAGAAATCTACATGCTACAATTCATACTAGAGATAGTGAGGGTGATGGAATTGAGGTTGATATAAGGAAATAAAATGACCACAATATTATTGATAATGAAGGGATAAATAGGTTTATCCTTGACACATTTGTTTCCACGGATGAGAATGCACAGATCACTGATGAGATCTATGAAAATATTCATGATGTATCCCTTATGGATAAGGCACATAAATCATTATACAAATATCAACGACAAGTATTCTCTCTTTTCTTTTGTTTCTATTCGACTTGAAGGTATTGAGTGGTATTTCAAACACACCAGTGAAACAATTGTTTTTGTTTTTTGTTGGAATTCCCTTTCACTTGCTGGGCCAACCTTTGGTATGAGAAACCACAACCCAGGGGCATATAAGCCGTCAAAATCACCCGAGGATTGCATCTAGCCTGGGCCGCACCAACCCTTAGCATGGTTGGATTTCGATGTCTCCTCCCAGGAGAAACAGGTTTTGATCTCGGTCCGCCTTGCAGAACGAAACATTTATTGACTGTTTTCTCTATCGAAACTTGACGAGTGACACAATTGATAAGGAATGAAATATTTATCTATATGTAATTGCAATGGTTTGTTATATAAGTATGATTGTAGTATATAAGCCCTTAATTTCAATTTTCCATTATTTTTGTGGATTGTTAGGTGATCCTCTACTACCAATGTCAAATACTTTACCTCGCAAATACAGATAAATGTGTGTTATTTTGAAAGATTTAGGAATGGAGTATAACACAATTGATACATGTCCTAATGATCATATTATATATTATGTAAAACATGCATCAAAATGTGAGTGCCATGAATGTGAAATTAGTATATATAATACTGATCAGGTAACAAATAAGGTGCCCCATAATTTCTTCTCCATATATTGATAATTCCACATTTTCAATGATTGTTTAAGTGAGAAAACACCGTATAATTTATGGATTATCATGCATGGAAGAGAAGTGAATATGGTGTCATGAAAATTCTTGGAGATGGTTCTACATTTAGAGACATCGATGAAAGATGGCCAATTTTTAAAGAAGAACCATGTAATGTTAAACTTTCAATGATAACTAATGGTATCAATTCATTTGGTGATCTCAGAACCAATTACTCAACTTGGCCAATCTTTGTTATAAAAAGTAACCTTCCTCCATGGATGACAATAAAAATGGAGAACATCATGTTGTCATTAAATGTTCCAAGTACTTATTTTTAAGAATTCCAACACCATATAAGCAATCCATTTTTTTCATTATTGCAAGTACAATGACTTATATATTACTTTTCAAAGAACTGTTAAGTAAGAACCAAGTTTGATATATGGATGTGTATATTGAGCTTCTTATATATTAACTTTTGAAATTATGCTTTGACATTAGCATGTACGCCATCTCCAAACCTATAGGCCAAAAACAATTTTAGTTTCATGGAATACTTACATGGACAATTCATGATATACCCGAGCTTACACATTTCTGTAGTTTGTAATTTTCTAATGCATATCTATGAATAATTTATTATTCAACCTCTTTTTATAAATTTTTGGAATTTTATATGTTAACACTATTCCATAACTTGTGCAGATTCAAACAAAGGGAAATTATTCCTATCCATTATGTGGTCCGAGAACAATATCTAGATGTTCAAGAAGTTTAGGAAACGAGGTGTACAATGAGTTCAAGAATTTTTCTGTTGGAAATATTCAATTGTTTTCATTGATGTCAAAGGCAAGGAAATATTGTTAAATACTAAATATGTTCAAGATGAATATGAAAGATGAACATAACATGTAGCCTCGATACAGATAGAAGATGATCCTGACATGATGCCCAAGTGAAGATATTGATGTGACCCCATAGGTAATGATGATTCCGAAGTGAATATACCGATGTTCCCCCATTTCAAATATAAGTAATTGTGATTCTTAAGTGAATATATTGATGTACACCTCACTTTCCCACTTGTGGATGCACAAAAACCAAAGGAATATGAAGATTGTTGGAAATATTATTTTTGGACACCCAGTTTAGATACTCTATATTTGAAGGAATTTTATTGTAGATACCTAGATAAAATTTGATTTTAGGTTACATGGTTGGAAATATTATTCCGATACCTTTCCAACGGTATATGAAACTCCATTTAAGTCCATATGAATGAGGATATATTCAGAAGAATCTGTAAAATCAACCCAACCAGAATGTTAGGTAGGCCATTCCAAGATATTGAACATGTATAAATAATATATCAATGCTATGTGCAATGTTGCTAAGAATAAGCACAAGAAATAGATCTTTCTAATAAGAATTCTCACAAGCATACACAGGAACAATAGAGAGAAGAAAAGAGACTGAATCACATGAATGAAGAGATGAATATTGGTGTGTATCCTTCCATTGAATAATTATGAATAATAGTGTACATAAATAGTGCATCCCTCATAGGAAAATCGAATTGTATGGAAACAACTCATAAAGCTCAAAAAGGTTGACTTACCAAAATATAGCAAACCCCCATAGGTGGCTAAAGCACTTACCAAATCTATCAAGGACCTCACAAGTTGGAAAAAGCATGAGTGAGTTGTCAAGGAGATGGAAATAACATGATGATCCTAGAAAATGGAGAAAAAATAATGGAGGATGGGTTGGAAACAAAAGCTCCCAGTTTCCTAGTTGACTAGCTTTTATCTTATGCATAGAAAAGCAGGAAAAGCAAAAAAAGCAGAATAAAGCAGAATCTACTGTAAAGTCCTGTATACTAATTATGGATGGTCAAAAGGTGGTCAAGATCAACCCAGAATTGGAAATAAATCATTCCTAGGATATAGATGGCATGTATTGACTTTAAGGTGCAAGTGGATGCCAACTAATTAAGCTAGTGGGTGAAATAATTAATCAAATAATGATTAATTATTTTATCCTAAGTTGTGAGTGGGTTTAATATATTCCAACAGAACAATGTTATGTTGGCCAAAAAATTTATTTAGGAATATTATAAATAGAAGGAGGCATCGATCATTTATGGATTCATATATCCACTAATGGAGCTTTGAAAAAGGTGTACCTAAGGAGAAGATGCATTTTCTAGGGTTTCTTGAAGATGATTTCTTGTGGTTTTTTTAGGATGTTCTAGATTCTTGAAGAATTATTCAAGAAGTTTTGAAGGATTTCTAAGGGTGTATTATAAATATTCTATATTTTCAACCTTTTCCAAGTATATTTTCTGTCTTTTTTATTTGGAATTCGATTGGAATTATGTATAAAATATTAGAATCACATATATAAGCTATGGAAATTGCATAATTTGGATTCCATGGGGTTATTTGAGGGTGCTAAATCCATTTATTCCATAAAACACACAATTTAAATGTTTCCAAATTTTTATTTTATTGAAAAAAATTGACTGGATTCCTACAAAAAAATCCAAAACGTAAAATAAATAGACTACTTGTTTTTTAATGAGGAGGAGGCACGCTTTGTGAATAGGAAGGGTTTTTTTTATAGTTTCTTCTTTGGTTAATGAATAATGTAGGTACTGCGATGGATGCACACTACTCAGGGTAATATTGCATAAAACAAATCTAGACATGATGAATGTAGGTACTATGCTGAATGCACAATATGTATAGTTATCTTGTGTATAAAATAAATTGACAATAGTGAATATTGTATTGTGCAGAATAGAGTGCAACAAATCATACTGTGATAGTAGTAAATATTGTCTTGCATAGAGGAGAGTGCGACGTCAGAGTGTGATAGTAGTAAAGGTTGTCTTGTGATGAGTATAATGTGACATTAGTTAAGATTATCCTGCACATAGCATAATGTGATAGTAGAGAATATTGTATTGCACATAGAAGCATGCAATAGATCAAAGTCTGAGAGCAATAAATATTTTCTTGCATAGATCAAACTATGACATAGCAGAGTGTGAAAATAGTGAATAATTTCTTGCACATAGCAGAGTGTGATACTAATATTGCGTGGAGAAGAGCATGAGAGAGAAGAGTGTGACACCACAAGAAGGTACATTGGTATACAAAATTTGAAAGCAAAGCAAAAGTTATAAACTACGCGCAATCAACATAGAACTTGAAGGAAATGTAGAGGCCGGAATCAGTGCAAAAGTTGAAGACTATGCATAAGCAATGTATATGTTGAAGGCACTGTAGAAGTTGAAAGTAGTGGAGAATTTGAAGACTATGCATAAGCATTGCAGAAGTTAAAGGCCAGGAATAAGTTGATATCAATGCAAAAGTTGAAGACTATGCATAAGTTGAAGTTACATGGAATTTGAAGCTACACAAAAGTTGAATTAGCAGAGAAGCTAAAGTATGCATTGAAACAAAAGTTACAAAATTTGAAGCTGATTATGAAGATATTATGGCAGCATTCTTGTACATGATTATCTTGGTTGGTGCCTACATATTATTGAGTTGGTGCCCAATTGAGGAGATAGGTGTCTTTAGTAGGTTGGTGCCTACATATTACTGAGTTGGTGCTTAGTTGTGGATATTAGCGTCTCTAGTATGTTGGTGCCTACATATTGTTGAGTGGATGCTCTATAATGGGTATTGGTGTCACCAACAAGTTGGTGCTTGTAAACATTGTAACAGTAGGTTGGTGCCTACTCAAGATTCATAAAGATAAGAATCAACGTGGTTTTTCCCCGATTTGGTTTCCATGTTATATCTTGTGTTCTATGTTTTGAGTCTACTTGTGTTTGTTATTATGAATTGTTTGATGCATGAGTAAATAAAGAAAAAGTATATTATACTGATTAAACCCCCCTCTCTGTATAACCATAAATCCAATAATTGGTATCAGAGCAAATTCCTTAAAAACAACTTAACCACTAGAATGAATATCTCAAGCACATATGCCTTGTGAGAAATTTGGTTTTAGCACAGGCATAGCCCCTTTGTTCAATGGAACAAATGATATACTATGGAGCATACGAATGAAGGACACATAATGAAACTTGGATTTGACATTGGAAATATGTTGAGGATGGATACACAACTCCAAAAACCCAACCAAAAGTTGCATTTGAAAAGAATTTACATAAGGACAATGAAAAATCAATGAATGCAATCTTGAGTGGATTATTAGATTTTTATAAGAACAAAGTGGGATATTGTGGATCAACTAAAGATTTTTGGGAAAATCTAAAATATTTCTAAAAAAAATCTCTCCTTAATACCATCGAATCCTAGTATTCCAATCATCAACATGAAGAGACATTGTCACACAAAAGTTTCTTCCTCGCCATGATCATGAACCACTATGGGAGTGTGAGACATTTAGTTCTATATGTACCCATAAAACTTTATGTAATGTGTTCAGATTTATCTATAGTAATGGATTTTGAATCCATCATATATGTCTATAGTAATGGATTTTGAATCCATCATATATGTCTATAGTAATGGATTTTGAATCCATCATTTATGTCTATAGTAATGGATTTTTATGATTATTGTGTAAATCCATCAAATATGTCTATTGTAATTGATTTTGAAACACCAAGAATTGTCACAACCTTTTGCTATGCATTTAATTGTCTCAACAAGAAGGTGTTATAATACAAGATCAAGGAAAAGTTCTTCTTTATCTATTGTTGAGAAATAATAGTTCTAAAGAGCGACAATATTTGGATGGTATAATATACGTATTATTTGCAGCTTCTGGTTCTTGTATCGATTGTCTTAGAGAAGTTTCATGACTACAACAATTCTCTAACACTTAACATGAAAGAAAATGCCAAAATAATCTGTTCTAAATACATATTTAACAATGTGATTGGATGTCTATCTTATTTATTACTAGCAACAACCACATTAATTTTGTTAATGTGTTCGATTACGTTTATAGGCGTAAATTTGGTACACAATATAGAGAAAAAAATTCAATATCAAAAGTATGTTCCTAATTTATGCCTATAGGCTTAATCAGACACGTTAATAAAATTAATGTGGCTATTGCTAGTAACCGGATGGATGCATGAACATATCTGCAAAGTATTAATAGAAATAAAATTGTTTAATTAATTATAATATGGTACTTAATTGAACAATAATATCATTTAATAAAACAACCTTAATGAGATGATATAACTTAATTAATTAATATAATAATTAATTAAGTAATAATGTCATTTTATTATATGGTTATATTTTAATAAATTAATTTTAATATTACTAATTAAATTATATTATACTATTATACTAATATGTTATTTTATTAAATTATAATATTGAAAATAATAATAAAATATTATTATATAATTCAATACAATATAATTTAACTATTTATAATATAATAATTAATTTTATTTAATATAATTGAATTAATATTTCAAAAATAATTTAATAATTAATTAAAAAAAGTCTTAATTTTTTTTAATATTATTTCATAAAAGTTAGATAAATAATAAAAAAATAGTCTTAATTTTTTTAATATTATTTCATAATTTAATTAAAACAATAATGCTGCACATAGATATGAAATCTAAACAGTTAAATATCCTCAAAGTATGGATAAAGTAATATTGTTTTTTAATTATTTGTATGTAATTAATCATAGTATTTAATTTTTATTATATAATAAATCCAATAATAATAATTAGTTTGTTCAAAATATTATTGCTCAATTGTTATGTAATTAATATGATATTTAATTACACGTTAATACAGTTGAGATTCATATCTATAATGTTTCTCAAATGTTTTATTAGATTGTAATAGTTGTTAAGGCTTATGTTTGATTCTCACATTGCTGCAATTTTATGAGATAAATTATCACATGTATATTTGGAATATTTCTTGAAGGTTTAGTTATATTTGATACATTCCTTAATAATTTTGTCGTATTACGACATTTATTAAGTGTTATGTTGGATTACGATCTTTATTGAGTGTTAAGCTGGATTGCGACATTTTTTCCATGGTCATGTTGGATTATGATTATGTTCGTTAATGGATTTTATGGAATTATGAGATTCATTATGGCAATAATCAACCATGGTTTACTTTAGAGAGTAAGGTTTAAACTTTAGTTAAATGTTTTTGAATTTGGTTAACCATTCTTGACATCAGTTTGACCATAGTTAACAATGGTTGAATTTAGTGAACCACATGGCCATAGTTCACAACGTGACATGAAATTTCTTAAATATCGAATGTCACTTTGTTAATGTGTGACATCTTGGGAATTGTTGCAATGTGACATAACCCTTAACCAATGTCACAATGGAACATAACCCTTAAATAATTCACAATATGAAATAACCCTCGATGAATGTTGCAGTGGAACACAACTATTGATAAAGATCACAATGCGACAAAAACCTTAATGAATGACAAATGCCACATTATTAATGTGTCGCATATTTGGTTGTGTTGGCATATACTGGACAATGTAGCAAACCATGGCTGACTTTTTTTAACCATGCTTGAATTTAGTTTGGACAAATTCAACCATGGTTCACTTTAATGAGTAACGATTGACTTTATTTAACTGTGGTTGAATTTGGTTAACTATGATTAACTTTAGTTTCACAATAGTTAACTGTGGTCGACTTTAGTGAACCACGTGGCTATACTTCACAATATGACATGAAATTTCCTAATTATCGAATGCGACATTATTAATGTGCCACATCTTGGGCATTGTCCCAATGCAACATAACTCTTGACCAATGCCACAATCAAACATAACCCTTGATGAACATCGTAATGTGATGTAACCCTTAACAAACATCACAATGCAACATAACCATTGATGAATTTTGAATAACACATCATTAATGTCTCACATATTTGGTTGAGTCATCATATACCAGACACTGTAGCGAACCATGTCTAACTTTGTTTAACCATGCTTAGCTTTAGTTTGGCCCTAGTAAACCATGGTTAACTTTAGCAAGTAATATTTGACATTTAGTTAAGTGTGGTTGAATTTGGTTAACCATGCTTTGCTCTATTTTGACCATTGTTAACAATGGTTGACTTTAGTGAACCACATGGACATAGTTCACAATGCAACATGAAATTTCCTAAACATCAAATGTTGTATTATTAATGCGTCACATATTGGGCATTGTTGCAATGCAACATAACCCTTAACTAATGTCACAATGTAGAATAGCCATTAAACAATTCACAATGTGACATAACCCTTGATGAACGTTGCAATGCAACGCAACCATTGATAACCATCACAATGCAACATAACCCTTGATGAACGCCAAATGTCACATGATTAATGTGTCATAGAGTCTGGTTGTGTTGGCTATATTAGACAATGTAGTGAACCATGGTTGAATTTTGTCACCATTGCTTGAATTTAGTTTGACCAAATTCAACCATGGATAACTTTAGCGAGTAAGGATTGATTTTGGTTAACTGTAGTTGACTTTGGTTAACCATGCTTGAGTTTAGTTTGACCATAGTTAACCATGGTTGATTTTAGTGAACCACATGGCCATACTTCATAGTGTGAGATGAAATTTCCTAAACATGGAATGCCACATTATTAACATGTCACATCTTGGGCATTGTCACACTGCAACATAACCCTTAACCAATGTCTCAATACGAAATAACCATTTATGAATGTCACAATGCAACATAACACTTGATAAACATAACATTGTGACATAACCCTTGATGAATGTTGAATGCCACATTATTAATGTGTCGCATCTTTGGTTGTGTCAACATATACTGGACATTGTAGCGAACCATGGATAACTTTGGTTAGCCGTGCTTGAATTTAATTTCACCATAAACAACCTTGGTTGACTTTAGCGAGTAAGGTTTGACATTTGGTTAACCATAGTTGACTTTGGTTTACCACTATTGACTTTAGTTTGACCATAGTTAACTATGTTTGACTTTAGTGAACCAAGTGGCCATAGTTCACAATGCAACATGAAGTTTCCTAAATATCGAATGTCACATTATTAATGTGTCACATTTTGGAGATTTTTGCAATGCAACATAACCCTTAACCAATGTGGCATAACCCTCGATAAACATCACAATGTGACAAACATGGTTTACTTTAATAAGGATTGACTTTAGTTAACTGTAGTTAAATTTGGTTAAGCATGCTTGAGTTTAGTTTGACCATAGTTAACCATGGTTTATTTTAGTGAATCACATGGCCATACTTCATAGTGTGACATGAAATTTTGTAAACATGGAATGTGACATTATTAATATGTCACATATTTGGCATTGTCACAATGTAACATAACCCTTGACCAATGTCACAATGGGACATAGCCCTTTATGAATGCCGCAATGAAACTTAACCCTTTATAAACATCACATTGCGGAAAAACCCTTGATGAATGTTGATTACCACATTATTAATGTGTCACAACTTTGGTTGTGTCGGCATATACCAGACACTCTAACAAACCATGGATAACTTTGGTCAACCATGCTTGAGTTTAGTTTGGACATAAATAACCATGGTTGACTTTAGCGAGTAAGGTTTGACCTTTGGTTAGCCATGGTTGAATTTGGTTAACCATTCTTAACTTTAGTTTGACCATAGTTAACTATGGTTGAATTTAGTGAACCATATGGCTGTAATTCACAATGCAACATGAATTTTCCTAAACATCGAACATCATATTATTAATGTGGCACATCTTGGGAATTATTGTAATGTAACATAACCCTTGATAAACATCACAATGTGACAACCATGGTTGAATTTAGCGAGTAAGGATTGACTTTAGTTAATTGTAGTTGACTTTCGTTGACCATGATTGAGTTTAGTTTCACCATAGTTAACCATGGTTAATTTTAGTGAACCATGTGGGCATACTTCACAGTGTGACATGAAATTTCATAAACATGGAATGCCACATTATTAATGTGTCACATCTTGGGAATTGTCATAATGCAACATAACCCTTGACCAATGTCACAATGGGACATAACCCTTTATGAACATCGTAATGCAACGTAACCCTTGATAAACATCACATTGCAGCAGAACCCTTGATGAATTTTAAATTCAACATTATTAATATGTCACATCTTTGGTTTTGTTGGCATATATCGGACACTGTAGCGAAGCATGGAAAACTTTGGTCAACCATGCTTGAATTTTGTTTGGCCATAAAAACCATGGTTGACTTTAGTGAGTAAGGTTTGATGTTTGGTTAACCATGGTTAAATTTGGTTAACCATGTTTGGATTTAGTTTGAAAATAGTTAACTATGGTTGACTTTAGTGAAACACGTGGCCATAGTTCACAATACAACATGAAGTTTCCTAAACATTGAATGTCAGATTATTAATGTGACACATCTTGGGAAATTTTGCAATGCGAGATAACCCTTAACCAATGCAACATAACCCTTGACCAATGTCACAATGTGACATAACCATTATAAACATCACAATGTGACATAACCCTTGATGAATGTTGAATGTCTCATTATTAATGTGTCACACCTTTGGTTCTATCGACATAGGGCCTACTTAATACAAAATTAAAAATATTCATGTAAATTTTTTTCTTTGAAAAATTTAATTGAAATTACCTATATAAAGAAATTTATGTTAATATTTTTTTCTACCCAAAAAGTAACTTCAAATTACATAATGCATGGTAAAGTTTTTCTTTTATAACATAATGCATAGTTAATTTTTATTTTTTTCCATATATTTGAATCCTTTCCAACATTATCTTTATCATTATGCTATAAGTTCTTTTATAGTATGTATTCATCCCAATTACTACTTCATGAATGTAACTTTGAACAATATTCTTAACTTTTTGTATAATCTACTATTCAAGATGTAGAATTGTAACTTAAATTTGATACATGCAAGGAGAAGAATATATATATATATATATATATATATATATATATATATATATATAATCCCCAAGTATAAGAAATCANTATTGAAGTAGTTCTTTTTATTTATATATTTGAATCCTTTCCAACCATATCTTTATCATTCACTTTATATAGATTTACTATAATTTGTCCAATATTTTTAACTTTTCTAAGAATGGAATGCCACATTATTAATGTGTCACATCTTGGGCATTGTCACAATGCAACATAACCCTTGACCAATGTCGCAATGGGACATAACCCTTTATGAACGTCTCAATGCAACATAACCCTTGATAAACATCACATTGCAAAAAAACCATTGATGAATGTTGAAATCCACATTATTAATGTGTCAGATCTTTGGTAAATGTGTTGGCATATATTAGACACTGTAGTGAACTATGGCTAACTTTGGTTTACCATTCTTGAATTTAGTTTGGCCATAAACAACCATGGTTGTGTTAGCGAGTAAGCTTTGACATTTGTTTAGCCATGCTTGAATTTAGTTTGACCATAGTTAAATATGGTTGACTTTAGTGAACCACGTTGCCATAGTTCACAATGTGACATGAAGTTTACTAAACATTGAATGTCACATTATTAATGTTTCACATCTTTTGAATTTTTGCAATCTGACATAACCCTTAACCAATGTGACATAACCCTTGACCAATGTCGTAATGCAACATAACCCTTATAAACATCACAATGCGACATAACCTTTCATGAATGTTAAATGTCACATTATTATTGTGTCACATCTTTGGTTCTGTAGTCATATACTAGAACCATGGCTTACTTTGGTCAACTATGCTTAATCCAAAATTAAAAATATTCATGTAAATTTTTTTCTTTTGAAAAAATTAAATCAAATTACTTATATAAAGAAATTTGTGTGGATACCTTTTTTCTACCCAAAAAGTAACTTCAAATTACATAATGCATAGTAAAATTATTCTTTTTATAACATAATACATAGTTAAGTTGTTCTTTTTAAAAATATATATATTTGAATCCTTTCCAACATTACTTTATCATTCTATTATAATTTTTTTATAGTATATTTCATCATAATTACTACTTTATGAATGTAATTTTGAATAATATTGTTAGATTTATGTATAATATATCATTCAAGATGTAGAACTATCACTTAAATTTAATACATGAAAGGAGAAGTATTGGTGCAGGCCTAGGTCCCTAGGCATGCCATATTCTAGATCTTGCAATGGATTCCTCAAGGTCATTCATTCCTTTCAATACAGTCTTAGAAATATGTTACATTCCCCAATTAGGTATGGATACATGAATATTATGAAGCTACCAGCATATCCAATAACTACATATAAACTTAAATAAACTATAGGAACCTTCCTTGTACACACATCCTTCCTAATTTCAAGAGAATCTGACTGAGCAAATTCACTTGAATCCATGGCCTTTACCCATTTTTATTTATCTTCAGAATGGATTCAACTTCTTCTTGTCTCGAAGTGACTGGAAGTACCCTCAACATAAACTTGAGTCATCCTCACCACTCTGCAGTCACCACCATCACAAATCAACACATGCTGGCGATCTCTATTTCTGGAAAACTTGACTACTCTTTGACCACAACTAATTTCTGGTATACGCAGTAGTATCTTCTATCCCAACTTCCCTCACAATACTCAAAACCATAATACGCAGGGATTCAACTTCCCATTATTTCCTCCAAACACTTGCAACTATTCAATGGCCAGGTTGCTTCCCTCCTTACAGACTCATTCGATGGTCATAAAACACTCAACAAATACACTCTATCGTGCTTCTCCAGAATAGAAAACCTCCTATCGCTCAAATTTTGTCCTCCTTTGGTCACTTGAATGTTGTCTTTCTCTACTAGATTATACACGTTCTGGCTACACACAAATTGATCACTATTGTATTAAAAACCCTATATGAACGCTCGATATGTATGATAATTGGAGGCTCCTTCTCAATAACCCATAAAATGCATAGATTGGGTTCTATAGATCAAATCAACCGATCCATTTAATCATTCACCAAAATTGGAAACTCATTCAAATACCCAACTTAACATAGAATTCGTGAATCATCTTCTCATTCATAAAAATATAACTACATATACTCAAATAACTCTATTCTATTTTCTTTATGGCATGATTCACATTAGAGGAAATTTGAGGTCTAAAATGGGCCTCCTAAGGAAAATAATAAAATAATAGTTAAAATAATAAAATAATAGTTATTAATTTTGGAGGAAGAATGAAAAAAACTACTTTTTGTGTTCGTATTTTCGACATATCTCCTTGTGTTTTTACTCAAGTTCTGAGTGGGAGAGATCATTCAATGCGGAATTTAATTCCACATCCAATGAGTACCCACACTGCATACTTTTGATGGACCCCACTACCCAAAAAACAAGAAATACTTGAAAAACATGATGATGATGTCAGCGTCACATTTTTTCAGGTATTTCTTTTTTTTGGGTAGAGGGTTCTGTCAAAAGAATGTAGTGTGGGTACTCGTTGGATGCGAAGTTAAATTCCGCATCCAACGAACTCTCTTGCTTGAAATTTGAGTAAAAACACAGGGATATATGTCGAAAATACGAACAAAAAAAGTAGTTTTCTTTTATGACAAATATGTGAATTCAACCATTATGGTTGAATCATTTTATTGAAATTCTATTGGTTCTTGAATTCCAACTCACAAAATTGATTGTTGGTGCATTTTCTTATAAGGCCCATTTTAGACCCCAAATTTCCTTTAATGACATTTCGTGGCCATGTCTATTGAACTCTCTGACCAAACCTCTTCTTTCCCTTAGGATTACAATATATAGAACATTATATCTTCCAACTGCTTAACAAATCCCTATATTCCTGTAACTACTTCTAAATATAGAACCTCATCTTTATCTCTTTCCTATGACTTGTTTGAAACAACTTCCTATACTCTTGCAATAAGTTCCTAGATATTTTGAACTCACCTTGATTCATTCCATTAATTTAGGAATTAGTTTTTCATGACTCATGATTACAGTAACACCTATCGACTTATGATACACCATCAAACCTATTACTCACTCTTTTGAATTAAAACTTCTAGAACTTTCTAGTCCGATACTTAGGACTAATAATATTTATATAAGTTTTACAATGATCTTACAATCAACCCTTCCTTGGGATAGTGATAAGACCATAGGTCTATTCAAACTTTAGTACCTTGGATTGAGAGCAAATGCTCCTGCATCAAGTGTGTGTGTGTGTGTGTGTGTGTGTATGTGTGTGTGTATATATATATATAATCTCCTATTATAATAAATCATAAGACAATAAATATGGGATTGATGTAAATAACGCATACTCAAGTTGTTCTTTTTATTTATATATTTGAATTTTTTCTAACAATATCTTTATCATTCACTTCAGATAGATATACTATCATTTTTCCACAATTTGTCCAATATTTTTAACTTTCCTAAACATGGAATGTCACATTATTAATGTGTCACATATCAGGAATGGCACCATAACCCTTTACCAATGTCGCAATGGGACATAACCCTTTATAAACGTCGCAATGCAACGTAACCCTTGATGAATGTTGAATTCAACATTATTAATGTGCCACATCTTTGGTTATGTCGCTAACTTTGGTCAACCATGCTTGAATTTAGTTTGGCCATAAACAACCATTTTGAATTTAGCGAGTAAGGTTTGACATTTGGATAACCATGGTTGACTTTGTTTAACCATGCTTGACTTTAGTTTGACCATAGTTAACTATGGTTGACTTTAGTGAATCACGTGGCCATACTTCACAATGCGACATGAAGTTTCCTAAACATCGAATGTCACATTATTAATGTGTCACATATTGTGAATTTTTGCAATGTGTGGCATAACCCTTAACCAATGTGACATAAATCTTGATCAATGTCGTAATGCAACATAACCCTTATAAACATCATAATGCGACATAACCCTTGATGAACATCGAATGCCACATTATTAATGTGTCACATATTTGGTTCTGTTGGCATATACAAGAACCATGGCTTACTTTGGTCAACCATGCTTAACACAAAATTAAAAATATTCATGTAATTTTTTTCTTTTGAAAAATCTAATTCAAATTACTTATATAAAGAAATTTATGTTAATATTTTTTTTCTACCCAAAAAAATTAACTTTGAACAATATTCTTAGCTTTATGTATAATCTACAATTCAAGATGTAGAACTGTCACTTAAATTTGATACATGCAAGGAGAAGAATATNTTATTTATATATTTGCATCATTTCCAACAATGTATTTATCATTCACTTTAAATAGATATACTATAAATTTTTCACAATTTTCCCAATATTTTTAACTTTTCTAAACATGGAATGCCACATTATTAATGTGTCACATCTTGGGCATTGTCACAATGCAGCATATCCCTTGACCAATGTCGCAATGGGACATAGCCCTTTATGAATGTGGCAATGCAACACAACCCTTGATGAACATCACATTGTAGCAAAAACCATGATGAATGTTGAATTCCACATTATTACTGTGTCGCATCTTGGTTGTGTCACTAACTTTGGTCAACCATGCTTGAATTTAGTTTTGCCATAAAAAACCATGTTTGGCTTTAGTGAGTAAGGTTTGATGTTTGGATAACCATGGTTGACTTTGGTTAACCATTCTTGACTTTAGTTTGACCATAGTTAACTATGGTTGACTTTAGTGAACCACGTGGCCATATTTCACAATGTGACATGAAGTTTCCTAAACATCAAATGTCACATTATTAATGTGTCACATCTTGGCAATTTTTGCAATGCGACATAACCCTTAAACAATGTGACATAACCCTTGATGAACGTCAAATGTCACATTATTAACGTGTCATATCTTTGGTTTTGTCGACATATACAAGAACAATGTTAAAACAAAATAAAAAATATTCTTGTAAATTTTGTTTCTTTTGAAAAATCTAATTCAAATTACTTATATAAATAAATCATGTTAATATTTTTTTCTACCCAAAAAGTAAGTTCAAATTACATAATGCATAGTAAATTTGGCCTTTTTATAACATAATGCATAGTTAAGTTGTTCTTTTTTTAAAATATATTTGAATCCTTTCCAACATTATATTTATCATGATCCTATAATTTTTTTTATAATATATTTCATCCCAATTGCTACTTCATGAATGTAACTTTAAACAATATTCTTAGCTTTTTGTATAATCTACAATTCAAGATGTAGTTCTGTCACTTAAATTTGATACATGCAAGGAGAAGTATGTATATCTAGAATCCCATAATATAAGAAATCATAAGCCAACAAATATGAGACTGATATAAATAATGCATACTAAAGTTGTTCTTTTTTTTTATATATTTGAATCATTTCCAACAATATCTTTATCATTCACTTCAAATAGATACACTATCATTTTCCCAATATTTTAAGCTTTCCTAAACATGGATTGCCACATTATTAATGTGTCACATCTTGGGCATTGTCACAATGCAACATAACCCTTAACCAGTGTCTCAATGAGACATAACCTTTTATGAATGTTTCAATGCAACATAACCCTTGATAAACATCACATTGCAATAGAACCCTTAATGAATGTTGAATTCCACATTTCTAATGTGTCGCATCTTTGGTTGTGTCACTAAATTTGGTCAACCATCCTTGAATTTAGTTTGGCCATAAAGAACCATGTTTGACTTTAGCAATTAAGGCTTGACGTTTGGATAACCACGGTTAACTTTGGTTAACCATGCTTGACTTTAGTTTGACCATAGTTAACTATGGTTGAATTTAGTGAACCACGTGGCCATAGTTCACAAGGCAACATGAAGTTTCCTAAACATTGAATATCACATTATTAATGTGTCACATCTTGGGAATTTTGGCAATGCAACACAACCCTTAACTAATGTGACATAAACCTTGACCAATGTCATAATGCGAGATAACCCTTATAAACATCACAATGTGACATAACCCTTGATGAATGTCGAATGTGATATTATTAATGTGTCACGTCTTTGGTTCTTTTGGCGTATACAAGAACCATGACTGACTTTGGTCAACCATTCTTAATACAAAATTAAAATTATTCATTTAATTTGTTTTCTTTTGAAAAATCTAATTCAAATTACTTGTATAAAGAAATTTATGTTAATATTTTTTTTCTACCCAAAAGGTAACTTCAAATTACATAATGTATAATAAAGTTGTTCTTTTTATAACATACTAGTTAAGTTGTTTTTTTAAGATATTTGAATCTTTTACAACATTATTTTTATCATTATACTATAATTTTTTATAATATATTTCATCCTAATTACTACTTCATGAATGTGACTTTAAACAATATTCTTAGCTTTATATATAATTTACAATTCAAGTCACTTAAATTTGATACATACAAGAAGGGTATATATATATCCTAATAATAAATCATAAGCCAATAAACATGAGATTAATGTAAATAATGCATACTGAAATTGTTATATATATATATATATATATATTATAATTTTTCCACAATTTGTTCAATAATTTTAACTTTATGTATAATTTATAATTGTAGATAAAAAAGTGTCATTTGAACTTGATACATGTGAAGTAAGTTATATATATACATATATAAACTTAAAATTAAGATATACTTGCCATATATATTCCATGTTTTATTATTAATTTCTTTTCTCAAATCTTATTTATTTATCCTAAAATTACTTAATACACAATTAAAAGTATTCAAGTAATTTTTTTATGTTAATAGACTTCAAATTACATAATATATAGTGAAGTTGTTATAAATACTAGCACACCCACATAGCTTGTGGTTGAATCATATCGATACGGATCAAATGGTTAAGAGATAATTATGGAATGGAAGACAATTTGGAATTTCCTTATTTTCTTCTAGTTAAACGGGTTCAAGTGTGAGTTATCCATTCCTAGCTACATGTTATCACTGACATTTTCCATGTTATCCATTTATCAGCTATCAGTTATTTTTTATATTCTTTTTCGTTTTATCTCTCATTCTTCTAATTATCTGCTATGAATGGTTGGTTATACATTCATCAGCAATGAGTTATCCATGCATTGCTACTAGTTATCCATTGATCAACTAACTATGAGTTATTTTTTATATTCATTTTTTTTTTAAATTGTTTATTTTGAATTTTGAACGACTTCCATAGAATCAATCTCGACAACACTTGTCTCATCCTTGTTAGTAGATAAAAAAACATAAGTTGTAGTCCACCTGAAATCTCTAATAAAAACGTCTATCAACATAATCACATTAATTAATTATTTAATTAATGAAAATTTTTCCATTATTAAATAAATCTTAAAACATAAAGCTAATTATATAGAATAAGTAATTATTAATATTACTTCATGCTTAAACTATACGTAATACATGCTTTGTTAAACTTAATAGTCTTTTTCCCATGAACCCAATGTAATAACTATAATTACGTAATAGAGTATACCTTATTTCAATAAAATAGATGATTGAGCTCTTTGTGAAAGTTTTTTCTATTATTAATATGACAATTTTCTTTTTTAAAATATGATTTGTTTTTATATATAATTCAAAAAACATCAAGAGCCACGAAGTGGCAATGTCACCCCACTAACAACTATTCTTATTGATATAAGACACACATTATAGAAATATGATACTTCAAGGTGTTGTTTTTGTACTTTCACATTATACTAGATGTATCTTTTAGTCCCATTAATGTTTGTTCGTGATCATTCGTTGGCCATTAATAAAATTATCTTATCTATATTAACATTGGTTATGGAAAAGTTTGTAAATTGCTTATATAAAACTTTGGTATCTCAAGTTTCTCACCAAAAATAATTATAGAAAATATATTGCTTATTGACTAACAATAAATATCTTCATAACTCAACAATTTGTTGAACAAGGGTACAAGTTTAGACATAATTATCCCTACTTTGGGGGATTTTGTTTCGAGTCTTTAATTACATCATGTTTTCTTGGAATATTGAGAGGCAATGAAGTACAAATATGGTTAATTGGTTTTACCATGTTTTCAACAAAAGCATCAAATATCTAGTCTAAAGTCCTAATGTGTTGACTCAATTTTTATTCAACACATGTCACAAATATTCCTTTGAAGTAAGTGCCAGAAATTTAAGCACGTGCAATGTCTGGAACATTACCACATGCTAGCTCTTCTCTTGATTTGTCTGGAACATTACCACATGCTAGCTCTTCTCTTGATTTACTCATTCAACCCAAACTATAAGTTAAGTTGTTGATTATTTCTTATGGATAAAAAAAACATAAAAAAATTGAATTACGATAAAAATATAAGAAGCATAAAAGCTGAATTAAGATTTTTTTATAAGAGGCGTTATTATTTTAAAGTTGCTTACACCTATACACTTTCATTTTTTACAAGTTTTATATATTATTATATATAAGATTTTTTCAAAGTTTTAATATATATATAGACTTTACATGAGGTAACATTCCATTTATTCAACTAGGTTTAAATAAGTATGAAGCTACATCTATAAATAGTTGGGCGAACCATGAAATGTCTTATAAAGTGGGTGAAAGGAGATAGCCCACTGATTCACAATAATTTATTTGGTGGTTTCTTTTATTTCATTTAGTGGTAATGTAATAACACAAGGATCCATTCGTTCCAGTGCAATCGTTTTCCTTGATTGTCATTGATGGTGAATAAAAGAAAATTGTTGCATTTTATCGATAATGTTTAAAATATGAGATTTAAAAACATATTATTTAAATTGCTTAAACCAAAATGGTTAACTTGATTTCATATTAAATTTATATTAAGAAAGAATTTTATTAGTTATTTCATAATAAATATTAACATTATACATTATTATATTGGAATCACATTATGTAAATAATAAATAATAAAATTATGCAAATAAAAAAATATTAATAATAGTGATAGACAAATATAAATGTTACACGATTTGGAGTTTTAACTCAGTTTCGCTCAGAAAACTGTTGTGTTAAAATAAACTCTCCTTGGCTCCAAAACCCGTTGAGTGAAAATAGAACTGTGTCACTAAACTACACTTGGCTAAAATTTGGCTTAGGAAAACATATGGCTGTTGGTGCAAAACTTAGTGGTCAGGTTTGCGCTGTATGCTTTTTCCACCCAGAAACTCCCATTGTATTCAATGATGAAAGATTGTTGAAAATGCTAATAGTCAGGATTGGAAAAAATTCATAATAATTAGGCTAGTCGATTCCAAACACCTTCTCCTGTACAGAGCTATTACATGGAATGAATATGTGGTTGGGCCAGCCAAACATTTCCACAGATCCCTTGAATTCTTCACAAACGTTCAATAAGTTGTTCAGACAATAGACAATGTCCATCTGCATCTGCTGGCAGCTTGTCAGAGTGCATGGGGGAGGAATGAACCCACCAGGAGGACTTTTAAATGTCAGACCCAGTATAGACAATAGACAATGTCCATCTGCATCTGCATCTGCTGGCAGCTTGTCAGAGTGCATGGGGGAGGAATGAACCCACCAGGAGGACTTTTAAATGGCAGACCCAGTATGACTGTTGCACAAGTTTCCGCAGCAAATTGCTGAATCCCAGAATTCACTTCAGACCGCCACTTGATAATACCACTGCCTGCTTCCAAACAAAGCTTAAAGAAGCCAAAATTCCTATTGTATTACTGTTACGCCCTTGCTGTTTGATCTAAAGAATATGTACAAATCTTACGATCACCTGTTGTACATTAATCCGGCTGACCTGTGTGTACCCAAGGTAATTTTGTCATTTTGGTTGAATTATAAATCTAAAGATATGTTTTAGTGAAACAAATGTCGAATAAAATAAACAGGAGAAAAATAAGCTAAAATGAGAACAAATTAAGTGAAAATGTGGCCTTTTCATTGAGGTTGAGTACACTTTGTTGAAATTTGAGGGACAACATAACATCTTATACATATAATATTATACAAAACATGTGCTTTCACCTACCAACAGTACAATATAGCCTATAAAGTTTTCTAGCTTTTCTCAAAGCATTTTATTAAGAGATTGTACTCTTTTTGTTTTCTAGCTTTTCTCGAAGCATTTTATTAAAACATGTGCTTTCACCTACCAACAGTACAATATAGCCTGGCTTTTCTCAAAGCATTTTATTAATAGATTGTACTCTTTTTGTTTTCTAGCTTTTCTCAAAGCATTTTATTAATAGATTGTACTCTCAAAAAGACTCCAAGAACTTTCAAGAGTTTATTGTAAGCTGACAACATTACAAATCTAATAAAAACATATTTTTTCATGGTGTTATTTTCTATTTCTAAGGGAAATTTTGAGAAACTTTTAAGTTTATTGTAATTTGACAAAATTACAAATTTAATAAAAGCATATTTTCTCATGGCATTATTTCTTATTTCTAAGGGCACATGACTATTCAAAGTCAATAGATGTTTAATTTCTAAAGACAGGGACTTGCTGCCTTTAGCAGCTCTCCATGTTTTGTTTTGTACACTATTCTTTAATCTCACTGTTTTGTACACTATTCTTTAATTTTACTGGTGTGTCACAAGTTTTGGAAGTGAATAAGTACATATCTCAATCTAATAAAAACTAAAAAATATAGACTATGACTAGCTGCTATTGTATAAATGTGTTACAGATTTTTATGCAAGACAGATTAAAATAGACTATGGCTATTGTATACATGTGTTTCAGTGGCAATATACAAAAGTTAATTTAGTTTATTTCACGAACAAGATTGCATACAAATTCACGTTTCTATTTCTTGTATAAATGTGTTCCAGTTTTATGCTGCACAACATAATTGTGAAAGCAAACAGATAATGATAACAATGACATGAAACAATGGAAAATGGCATTTTTGGCGTTCCATGGTTTGTCTGGAGAATTTTTATGCAACGACAAACAGAGAGCTGAGAATAGATTTTCATGCAACGACAAACATAGAGATTAAATGGAGAAACGAGAGAAAGAGTAAGTCCAATCTAAGGGAATAGTTGGTTAATTGGCATTTTAATTGATGCGAAGAAGCGTTGGGAAGATGGTTTCTTTAATTGGAGGAAATGGTGAAAATACAAATCCAAGCGTTGAATTAATAGAGGTACACAATATGTGAGCAGCACCTGTGGTAGAGAGAAAATAAAAATTATTGGAGAGAGTTCGAAGAAAGAAAGAAAAAAAAAGGCGATACAGCTATCCTAGACGTGGGAAAGAGTCAGAAAAATGAATTTATGTGGGACTGATCTCGTTTGAACAGTGATGGTGAACTACAGGAGATGGCGCTCTTCTTTTTCTTTACTGGTTCAACTAGAGACAATTAACTCCATCGTTCTGAATGGTCATGTTTAGATGAAAAAACTTAACTGCTAAAATCTACAGAGATGTAGATACCTAACCCTTTTGATTTGGACCTAACCTCTAAAAAAACATATGCTCTTCACCCTCAGGCCACTCAAGCTGTACATTGTTATAAATAATACATTAACAACTCTAACATAATCATTGTTAAAAACTATTCATTCGCCTTAACAAATACCACGACTATAGAAACAATCTACGCTATACATATACAGTGTATGTATTCATTACGATTTCAAGGCCAATCACTCTTACATATCTCAAGCTTGGATGGTTATACTTTTTTTTGTTTGAATTTTATAGGCACCACTTTTGACACTTAACTTTTTTTTAAGCTTATGTAATAATTTTTATGTCTTAAGAGAAAAGAAACTTGATTGTTATCTTGACTCAACTTTACCTATTACTGAATTAGATATCTTATGTTTTTTTTTAATGTTGCATAGTTTCATTAAATTATGAAAATAAAATATACAAATTAAACCTTGACCATAGGAGGTCTCAAATGGTGAAGCCACCACCCAAGCCTCTAAAAAACGGAGGGCCGTCTAAGAAAAACAAAGCTAAAATTGTTAAAGATGGTAAGATTAGCAGAGTACCTAGATTTGGACATCATATCAAACATAGACATAGTTACAAGGTTCGTTTTCAAAAGCAAACAAAGACATAACCAAACTAGACAATTATGGCATAAAACCATGAAACGATAATTCATTTCTGCATATGTTTTCCTCAATGATGGGGCATCCCCATCCTTCCTCCTGCAAAGGGATGGTTGTGTTGGTGGCAGCCTCTGGAGCAGTTTGAGTCTGTTGTTGTTGGTGTTCCGACTTTTGGCCGTCCATGTTCTTTAGACATTTGAATAGGGGATCCATGGTCGAAGGGATGGGGAAAGGAGGTGCCTGTGGAGCCGGAATTGTGTTGGCGTCTCGCGATATGCCCCCCATCGCACTCCCACTGCTAGCGTCTCTGAGACCGACATGCCCAGCCTTACCAACAATGCCTTTCCAAGCAAATGTGTTGTAAAGTGCTGTAAGTTGAGTGTCCATTTCCACCATTTTAGCTTTCATAGCTAGAACAATATCACGTGCATCCGACCAATTTCTTAGCATGTCTTCCATGAAATTGCACAACATATTTTTGACCAGCCAGTAATGGTTAACTTGGCTTCTGCCCTGCCCAGAAGCTAGCCGCTAGTTGAGGAACATCCCCTCCTAATCTTCAACGAGGATGCGGACTAGTGGAAATATGTGGTTTTCATACCCCTCTGTAACTTGCAGGTTACACCCGCACTAGGATTTTCCCCTGCCCGAGCTAGCGCGACGAGGCATTCCCCGTTGTCTCGACATAATTGTCAAACAAAATTTTGGCAGAAGGAGAAGGAGAACAGGGTGGTCACTGGAACGTGCGAGTAGAGCACTGAGATGCAACCTGGAAGACCCGTGAGAATAGCCCAACAAAATCACAAGGGCGCCACCTTGAGGCGGAGACTAGACCTCCAAACGCGTAGCAGACCCAAATTTACACATAGCAGAGCCAAACCCAGCAAAGATAATGAAGTAGTTATCCATGGTGAAGATATCCCTCACCTGACCAAACCCTGTACCAACTCGCATTGAATACCTTTGCATCGCCATGAAAGCTTAGGAGGAGGACAGGGTTTTGCAACCCTACGTCGCAGGTGCAGAAATGACCTGCTGATCTTCCCCCACGCGAGAAGAACGTCAAGAGGGCGGGATGGCGGAGTTTATGGATGTGCTGATCACATGTTGATTGCCACGCGAGGGGTGCATGGACCGAGGCATGGCACGTCGATGAGCTGCATCACTGTCACCGATGAGATGCATGCTGATGTTAATTGTGAACTGTTTAGTTAACTTATACTTGTCAATTGAAGTACAAAACTTGATTGCTACTTTGACTAGCCTTTATCTATTAGTGAATGGGATATCTTATTCTTATGATAAATGTGAAGTTTTAATTAATTTATACTTGTTAAATGAAATTGAAGTACAATTATTTATATTTTTTTACTAGAGCGGTAGAAGCGCTAACCAAAAAGCTTCCAATAGGCGGGAATCTCGTAACGAATTCTTGTCTAAATCACAATTTAGAGTGCTTAAAATAACAATTTCAGTGACATGGATAGTTTTAAAATTGAAGATTTAGTCTAGAATAATCAAATAAAATTGATAAAATAATTTAACCAACTTCTATAAAAAATAGGCGAAAAGCATTTTAATTATCTTTTATCCTAATAATTCTCCTCCTATGTAAAAGAGAATATATATATATATATATATATATACCCTTCAAATTGAAATGAAGACATAATCTTCAAATTTGATCAATATCCTTAAAAGGCGAGATTATAGTGAGGTCAGTACAAGAGCTGCTGAAACTTAGTGATCAATAAGAGTCTCCTCAAATCTGACCCTATTTTCTTAATTTTCTTCTTCAATCTTTCTCCCAACTGCTCCGCTTTAATGCGGACAACTGTGACTATTACAAATCATAGTCATGCTTCATGTTTTCGTCGGTAATTCCATATTTATATATAATTGCAATTCGAAGTGAGAAGTGGGTTTTACTGATGAGTCCTTAATCAACGTGCCGGGGACAGGAGAAAAGACAAGACAAGACGAGACTAGTAGATTATATTTGAAATAATTTGAATTACTGCAGACTGCCTCCAAAAAAATATCAAGTAGGCCGCAGACTACGCGTTTCTAATGGACATGATTATCGTGCCACCAATGCAATAATGCCATGCGTGTTGGAAAATTTAAGTAAATGGATCCAAAAAACAATAGTTTATTATAATTATTATTTCATTGGCATACCAACCCCACTCACATGGCGGGCCGGGTGATCCAACAAGTTGAATGGATAGATGGATTATAAATTGGATTGGGTGGATGGATATGCACAATATAAATAGAGACAGGTGGTTTGATTTGAAACTACTAACTTCCAGCCAAACTGCACTAGAGATGGGCAAGGTTGCTATAAGAGTCTATCACTCCATTCCTCAGCCAACTTTTACAAATGTACAATCAAGAAGAAAGAAAAAAAACTTTTTTATATATTCATAGCGAATAAAAAAAAACACTACACACCTAATAACTATTAATCTATTTAAAACCTTATAACTAGATATATATCAATATCCCGTCCTTTGCTACCAATATGTGGAATTAAGTTTATTTCTTCATTGGTTTTTTATTTAGAATTATATTTGAAAGAAAGTTTTCTATTATAATATTTAATGGTTTCTATCTAGATAGAAAGAGATATTTAATGGGACATTTGTTGTGCCTTATATGTCCTTCGATGGGATATGTGTTGCGCCTTTCCCATCCATTTCATTAGATGACTTTTGGAGGCATAGCTATCCACCATCCATTTTTGTGTGTGATATTTCGACATCCACCCCATCCAATGTAAACATGCCATTTACCACCATCCATTTTTGTGAGTGATATTTCGACATCTACCACATCCAATGTAAACATGCCATTTATCATTCCATGTGTATGTTTGTATTTACTATAATCATATTATTTTCCATTCCATGTGTATGTTTGCATATACTATAATCATATCAATTTCCATTCCATGTGTTATTTGATGTGTGGTCCACATGGAAAGGCTTTTGAAAGAAGGGTTTCATGGATATCTTCCTCCTATTTGCATGACTATGTAACCAAAAAATATTTTTTTCACTACTGCAATTGCTTGCTCCCCACATACTGTCAAAACTACCATTGAGATGAATATTTTTTCTGGGGTCAAGATCAAAGAAAACATGGCACCTTATATCCTTATACTAACATCCAAGGTTTATCATGTTTTATTATATTTTCAGAAAAATAAATTAAGTTAGATTGAATGGAGGGATGTGCCTAGAAGTAGAAAATGTTTATCAACAACTCAATCAAATAGAAACTACCTACCTAAATATATAGGTAGGTGCACTACACTATCTAACTTTAATAAGAAAGTTTTGGGTGATTATGGGATCACCAACATTTGTTTTAGTAGCTCAATGCAATAGCATAATTAACAATAACAACGCTTTGTGGCCCTATTATTACTATACTTCAAACATTGATCCAGATACACTACAAGGAAAACACCTCCTAGTAAAGGTTTTTGTAAACTCTCCATAAAAAATTCTCATTAATTCGTTTATAGTGGAGGTCATTTGCAGAGGTGGGAAGACAAAGGTTTTCAATGGTTACACCAAAACATAAAACAAGAACCAATGCATTTTAAGAAAATATGCACCCGTGCATCAAAATCGTAAAAGAATTGGCTTACAGATGTGCCAAAATATGACGTGCACCAAATACGATATAGCATGATGGAAATCAATGTGTGTGTATATCATCAAAACTTTCTAGTGCATGATGTGGAAACAAATGCACCGGTGCGAGTGGAAGTAAAATCATCGGCCAAAAGAAAAAGAAAAAAAAACATAATTTTTATTATTAAAAAAGCATACGGTGATCAACATATATCTAGACACACTTATGCTCCCACACCACACACATGAGTATGCATCCATAAAAAGGAACTAGTGCCGAAGACAACATAGCTCGATGGAATTTCAAAAAAAAAATATTTTGTTCGAATCAAAATTGGAGGTGCATGATGAAGAAACAAATGCATCGGTGGGTGAAACTAAAAAGCACTCACCAAAAAAATTTATTTGAAACATACATTCTTCCAAATCTATCAAAACACACCAGTGTGCAACATTAAATAAAAGATCACCAGTATCAAATTAATTCAATAATTTTTTTATAAATGTGTTTATTTTATTTTCTCGACAAACCATGTCCGGTGCATGTAAATGAGATGGAAGCACCAGTGTGTTCCATGTTTCAACGCATTGTAATGGAAAAACTTATTTTAAATTTATCAGTTACAGCTCCCTTGTGTGTTCTATCCATAAATAGGCACCAAGGTTTAATACAATCTACAATGCATTGAATGATATGTAAAAACAATATGAAAAAAAATTATCAGGAGCTGCTTAATATTAGATTAATTGCATCACTGTGTATCTTTAAAATGTGCACCGGTGCGCTACGAAATCAAACACATCAAAATAGGGTAAAATAAAAATAAAAATAAAAATAAAACACAACACATAAATTCCATTTTTTTGTTTGTCTCGCACCATACTCAATGCTTGGTACACTGTGTTTAAACACAAAGCACACTAGCAATAGGCGCCTTTTTAAAAAATTAACACATTATTTGCGTGTCTTGCTTATAAACTAGACACACCATTTATAGTGCATCAACATAAATAAAACCACACCGAAGTGATCTTGGATGGGTTGGCTGAAGAATTAGGTTTCCTCAACCAGGTTCTGTAGCATCCTAGTGCCGCTTGTCTCTTCTTAGCCAGCGGAATCTCTCTGCGAGGTGTTGTTTCTCTCTTCTCAGCTAGCTCTGTTATGGAACTGACTCTTATGGCATCGCAACTTCTAAGACGATGTGCAAACCTTCTCTTCCGCTCAACCCTTAACCTGCGATATCTCACACCACAGCTCCTCCGACGGTGTGGTATCGCCTTTCTACGCTGCGATATCTCCTATGGCAATACTTAATATGCTCAACAACTCACAAGGTCTAAGAGTTTTCTCTCTGGGTATAATAGCTCAGTTATCCTTCATTAAGGTGTTACACAACTTCTCGTTAGCTTCTACAGTCTAACACACTTAACATCACTCATGCTCAACTTGCTGAACTAAATACACAGGAAACACTTAACACAGTAACTATTAACTGACATGAATCAAGCACTGATAACTCATCTACAGGACACTTGATACATTCAACTCGCACCTAACCTTCTATGTTACTATAAACAGGAAGATAGCATACATACATTCACTAATTGATATACAACCTTCATGTAACAGATAACAGATAGCACATAAGTAAAGCACAATCACATGAAACAGTCGCACAACACACGGATTTTACGTGGTTCACTTCCAGGGGGGAAGTTACGTCCACAAGAACTGTGTTTTATTATATCTTGAGAGAGTACACACAATCCCGCTGCAACCTACTATGCAGCTTGAGATCTTCTGGGAAACTTCACGCACACAGTCAGGAGCCCTTCTCTCTTAGATCTCTTCTCTTACTATATTGCTTCCTCTTACAATATACTCTTCCTCTCTCTTTCTCTCAATCCCTGCAGATTGTTACATACATGCTCAAGGATCCAGCTATTGGTTATAGTAAGATAACTACAGACTGAATAATGGAACTAGAGCTCGACTCTCCCTTAATGCCTACTGTCTACGAGCTAACAGACCAACTGACTAGCTAAATGTCTAACCAGCTAACTGTCTGACTAGCTAACCTTTCATAATACAAAATACATGCTTAAATAGGTGGCTCGAAGGTATCACCATGTTACAACACTGTGGGCCTTTCTCAACAGTAACCCAAAAACCCTAACTGTGATAGTCGGCCTATCTGTACTTTGAACTGCCACTTTCCGTAACACCACAACTTTCTGTAGTCTTCCACACTTCTCGGCACTGATCGTGGGTATGGGCGTCGCTTCCTCATTCGCTCCTCTTCTGTCCTTTTTCTTCAATACCTTGGCCTGTTGCTCCTTTTCCATTTATGAGGGTAGATGAGCCCTCCTGTCTTCGCCGCCGCCTTAAGTGTAGTGGTTGAGCTCTCTCTTCTCGGTCGCTTCCTTAAGTGCAGTGATTGAGCTCTCTCTTCTCGACCGCTTCAGGTACTGTTTCCTTTGACTTTCTTGTCCTGATATAGCAACTTTTCCTGTAGCTTCGAGGCCCTACTCCAACAATCCCCTAACACTTACTTGTGGCTCATCCCTGAGCCACTAACAACTGGCTTCTCCTGCTGTAGCTTCTCCTTGGCTTCCTACGAAGTCCTTGCAAATCTCTCCCTGAGTCCTGTGACTTCTTTGTCCATAGCTTCAACACATTCTTGTGCCTCCTCGAGCATAACTTGAGTAATCATGGGGTCCTCTGTGCTATCAAGTTCACTTTTGCTTGTAGTGAACTCCTTGACCTTCTGCTCAACCGCATCGACTAGTTTTGCGATTTGTTCCTGATATGGTTGAAGCAGTTTATTAAATTGGATCTCTTTTTCTCTCAACTGCTGCGCTTCCTGTTGCAAATGGTTCATATCTGTCATCTTCTTCATCTTTGCAAGAGCTCCTAAGCTCTTGAATTCTTCCTTCATTGCTGTTGTTGCATTCTCTATGCCCTGGATGCTTTGCTGCAACTCCAGTTTGTCTGGGAACTCATCTAGCTCCGACCATGTCTTTGTCGCATCATTTAGCAATGACTGTGCATCGTCTATGTGACACTTCATCTGCGTTGAAGTGAGTCAAAAGGCCCGTGCCCTTGCTTCCTTGTCTACCTCAGGGGTTCCTGGTGCTCGAGCCTCAAGCTCAACAATCTGCGCCTTCTGGTCTTCCTCCATCTTGGCCACTGTCTCTTCCAGAGCCTTTGCTCTAGCTGCAATTCTTCTTACCTTATGCGTTAGAGGCAAGGAAAAATCTATGTTACACTGGGGTAACTCTAGTGTGATATTCTGCAGGACCTGACTTAGATCTGGTTCTCTTTCTTTGTATACCCTTAACTCCTCCGCCTTTTTCTGAAATCCTGCAGTGAGCTCTGCATTGTGTTGTCTCAGTTGAGTCTTCTGTTTATATGTCCCAAACTCTCTATCCCTGAGCTCTGTGGATACCTGCTGCTGGATCATCTGTAGTTGATAAATGGGAATTGTGCCACATTAACCTCGACAGGGTGTCTAACCTGTATCTGCACATCAATCATCGACGCAGGGAATCGGATGCTCCCTCGCAGTATCAGCACTATATTGATGCGATCCTTTGCAAAGAATTCCTCGCGGGAAGTCGACGGTGTTGAACTTTCTCTTGCTGTCGCCTTGACTGGCGGAATCTGCATCATGGCAGTCTTCTCAGTGAGTGCTTTCAACTCCAAAAGCTGCTTATCTATCATGCTCTGCAGCTTTTCCTGCGATGTCTGCATCGCCTGAAATGAGTCCTTCATCGCCTCCTGTAATCTTGTTGCGATGAGTTCATAGTCATCCTCTTTTGGTGTGGTCTCTATAGTTGGCTTTGAGGCTTTGGATTTTTTCCTCTTTTGTGCCTCTGGTGGCACTTCTACTGCATCTTTCCCCTTTTGTGCCACTGGTGGCACTTCTACTGGATCTTTCCTCTTGGAACCCAGCTTATCTTTTCCTTTGTCTGATGGATCTATCGGTGTGGTTTCTGTTGGTATATTTCCTGCTGCGGCATCTTCTAATGCCTTCTTCCACTCTTCATTGAAGTATTTGATGATGTATTCTACATCCTAAATGAACCATTAGCCCAGTGATCTGTTCTAAACCCTTTGGGCCTCAAACAGATTGTATGGCTATCCACAATGAAATCAAGCCGATTATCATACATGTCAACAACCTCTATGTTGATCTGCGGTGTCTCATGGATGACTCACTTCAACAGCTTATGGTATTCATAGAATACTATCAGATTGATCTTTTTCTTGGCTGGGCTGTTGCCGTCCCATAAGTTTGCATATCGTGCGCCTCTGCACTCTCCGCTTCGTAGCTGTAGAAACTGGGTATGGGGCAGCTCTTTCCACCCGACGAATGCACATAATATAAGTAGCCACAAGAAATGAAAGGGGTGGTTTTCCTCATCCTGTGTTGTTAAACAATCTTGAAGAAAAATATTTAATAAAAATAGGCACCAATTAAATTGTTCACCTTCTGCGACCTATATGGCAAGGTGAATTACTGATCCTGTGACTTCTTTCGGGTGAACTTCAGTTAGCAGTCTGCCTGCGGGTAAACTAGTTGTGAATCTGATTGTATCGTCTGCTATTGCTGTGAGGTCATAAGCCCGACCTCCTCTCTGTAGCTTATACTTGTTAACTAGGGTTGCTGGTAGCTTGGAATGCTTGATCTTACTTGATATATGTGTCTGAGGGTCCTTACCACTCTTGGACAGCCCAGTGATGTGGTGTATCAAGTCAATGTTGAGATCGACCCTATTACCTAGCCAAAGGTAACCTCCATGTACACAGGAAAGTAGCATACGCACCACGGCATTAACCTCTGCTCCTCGTCCAAAATGTGGTATTATCAACAAATTGAGCAAGCCTGACCGCTCAAGAATTTGGACATGTTCCATAGGAACAAATTCATCTGCATCGGTCCTCGGGTTCCTCTGAATCATAAGATACTGGTCCGGCCGAAACTGAGGATATGTCTTACTGTCTCTAAGGTTATAGTCTGTAAATTTGAGAAGGGGGACATATCCTAATAGTTCTCCATCTTTTTGTACACGAGGATCAATCAACGGTAGCGGAATAGGATACTTATCACCCTTGGGAATGGTTACCTCCGGTGCATCCTCGACTCGCGGCACAATGTATGTTGTTGTTATATCAACTTCTTCTTCCTGCTCCAGGATGGAATCTTCTACTATCTAAGCTTGACTCCTCATCCTTGACGTCTTTATGACCTGTGGTGCACCTAATTTCACAACCTTGGGCAGCGTCGTCATAGCAGACACAAGGCCACCACGCTGGAATCATCACACAATGTCCTCTAAAGGTTCCTCCTCGGACAGAAACCACCCAGTGCGATACTCTGGACTGACAATGGCTATGAAATTGGGGAAAAATAGCACTCTGTAACTGGAGTATCTTTGCACACGAAATCTCTTCAAATTTCTCTGTAACTCTTAGAAATCGCAAAAGTAACCCTTCAGTGTGAATGATCTATGCATTTATAACGAAGGCGATAATCTATGAAGCAACGGTCACTTAGAATAGAGCCATTGGCAGAATTTATTGCATGGATAAGACAACATCCGTCGTCTCGATCCTCATTAATTGCTGAAATCCGATCAAATTTTCCTTGAGAGTTGTGTGTAGGCACTGGCAATCTCGACCAAGATTTACCAAATCTGGGAAAGTCATTTTACTGTTTCCAAATCTAGGGCAATGTATACCGGTCATATTTTCATTAACTGCTTGTCAGAAGGCAAAGTGACTGGCCCTCTGTCCCTTTTCAAAATCATCGACGTGGCAAAGTGAGCATCGCCTTACTGTGATGTCACACCGCATCATCCTGAACTAAAATGTTAGCGTAAAACTCCACAATTCTCAAAAACTCCGCAAGCATCCTATGACTTGCGCAAAACAACTTTTTGAACCATTCATTTTATTTATTTATTTTTAGAGTGTAGACTAGGTATGGGTGCGATGCCTCCTTTCAACTACACTGGACATCTGTACACTTCATAAACTGTCTGAGTTAGGGCTAGGAGGTGGAGTGGCTATCACTATAAAGCTTAAGCCTATTGCCATTAATCAAGGTAGGAACAAGATCCCCATTCAGTTTACTGAGCTGAATGACACCTCCTTCTGTAACTTGCTGAATCTAATATGGCCCCAACCAATGCGTCTTGAACTTCCTTGGAAACTTAACAAACTTGCTGTCATAAAGGAGCACTATGTATCCTATCTGAAAAATCTTTCTCTTGATGTGCCTGTCACGCCAAGCTTTTTCTCATGCCTTCTTCATTTTCTGATGAAATCTTGCGATGAATCTATCTTCTTCTAAAGCAAGCAGTTGTGCTAGTCTTTTATTCAACCATCTCGGTAATCTGAGCAATTCTTAAACTAAGAATAATATATTCCATAGGCATAACAGCCTCTTATCCATACACCAAGCTGAAAGGTGTGTGTCCTGTAAGTTTCTTGCATGTTGTCCTATAAGCCCATAATACAGCATTAACCCTGAGGTCCCAATCGTCTCTTTTGTTGTTATAGATCTTAGTAAGAGCATTTTCTAGAATCTTGTTAAAGGACTCCACCGTACCATTAGCTTGTGGGTGGTAGGGAGTGCTCTTGTGGTGCTGTATCTGAAATTGCTCCGTCAAGGCCTGAATAGTGCGATTCAGAAAGTGCGTGCCTTGATCACTCATCAAAATTACTGGACATCCAAATCTACTTATGATGTTTTCAAAAATGAACTGTGCAACTGTAGCAGCATCACAATTCCTTACTGCTTTGGCCTCTGCCCACCTGGTGAGCTATTCTGTTCTTGTGATGATGTATCTTGCACTAATTCGTTTTCATGCTGGGTTGATAGGACCCACAAAATCTATAGCCCATTTGTCAAATGCCTGCAGCGTAATCTGTGGTTGCAGCGTAATCTGTGGTTGCAACGGAATTTCATCTCTCTGCAAAGGATTTCCTACCCTCTGGCAGATATTGCAGCACCTGCAAAACTCCTTAGTGTCTTTGTGCAAAGTAGGCAACCATAATCCCGCAGCTAGAATTTTCTGCGCAGCCAGCTTTCCTACGAAATGACCTCCTGCAGTACCTGAATGTGCTTCTCTGATAATGGCCTCTTTCTCGTGCGGCATAACGCATCTGCGCAGGACTTCATCTTGAACTAACTTGTATAACTATCTCGCGATCAAAATGAAGTCTGTTGCTTTAACAACTAACTGTTTCTTTTGCTGCTTACTAAACTCAACTGGAGCGCACCCTGTAGTGAGAAAGTGAATAAGATCTGCGTAGTACTAATCTGCAATCTAGATATAAAATAATTGTGCATCTGGAAAATTATCCTCTAAATTACTTGGTTCTTCTCCTGAGTCTATTCGCTATAGATGATTAGGTCCGGCATTTAATCTCCCTGGTTTTACAATAATTTCAAAATCATACTCCTGAAATAGGAGTAACCATCTACAGATCCTTCCTCCTAACACTGGCTTATTGACCAAGTACTTTAAAGCGGAATGGTTAGTGAACATCTTGAATAGGGCACCCAAAAGGTAGTGCCTGAACTTCTGTAGAGCATACACCATAGCTAATACTTCTCTTTCTGTAGTGGTTTAGTTCTTTTCTGCAGTAGATAACTTTCTGCTTGAGTATGCGATAGGGTGATCGATACCTCCTTCTCCTGGTTGTGTTAAGACAATCCCTAGTGCGATGCCAGATGCATCCACATGTACATGAAATGGCTTGTTCCAATCTGGAAATACTAAGATGGGTGTTGTGACCATCTTCTCTTTAAGTGTGTCTAAACTTTGCTAGCATTCCTCATTCCATAGGAATTTCACGTCTTTCTTTAACATTTTTTCCATAGGTGCTGTGATCTTTGCATAACCATTTATGAATTTTCTATAGTACCCTGTATGACCAAGCACTGTCCTCAATTGCTTGACTGAATTGGGTGCTGGAAGATATACAATGATGGCAATCTTTGCAGGATCTACCATCAAGCCTTGTTTGCAAACAATATGACCCAACAAAATACCAAATGGTGCACAGAATATACATTTCTTCAAGTTAAGAGAAATCTTATATTGCCTACATTTCTCTAACATGAGCCTTAAATCTCCTATATGCTTGTTGATTAATCCAAATACAGTCCAATCATCAAAATAGACTTCTAAGAATTTAT
>LPNX010812664.1:80722-100684 GCA_001517045.1 Pseudotsuga menziesii
ATATCTGGTGCATTTTTAAGACCAAAGGGCATTACCGTATACTAGAATGAGCCCCATTCTATCGCAAAGGTGGTCTTATGTCGATCCTATGGATGGATTCTTATCTAGTGATAGCCTGAAAAGCCATCAGTGAAGGAATAGACCTCCTGTCCTCCCACATTGTCTAAGACTTCATCAGTAAAAGGTGTCGAAAATGGGTCATGAAGCGATGCGTCATTGAGTTTGCGCAAATCGACACAAATCCTTATTTCTTCTTTAGTTTTCTTTTCCTGCACGACCATGGGACTAACCCATTTGCTTTCTTTGACTAGCTCAATGATGCCTACTGCTAGCATCTTATCAATCTCATCCTTAACTTTTTCTTTATAACGTGGATTTAATCTGTATGGACACTGCTTAACTGGCCTAGCATCCTCTTTCAAAGGTATCCGCATGACTCCCAAATCTCCTACTATTCCCTTCATCTCTGTAAACTTAGTGGGAAATAAGTCCTGATAGTCATGTAACAGATCTGCGATGTGTCCTACCATTTCATCATCCCAATAGTCTCCAATAGAGGCAAACTTTGGTTCGGTTTCTGTGCCAATATTGATCTTTTTAATCTTGATAGGCTCTGTGATAGCTGGACTCTCTAGCTTCGGTCCATCAACTTCGCAAGTTCCTTCTGAATCTGGAATGTTGATACTACGATAATTCTCATCCTCATCGCCTGACTCTTCTGTGAAGTTGTAACACTCTAGTACATGTTCTAACTGGATAGCCCAATCAGATTGAGCAGACACTGATAGGGTACAGTCATCAAATATCTTAGTCCTTATAAAATCTAGAGCCTGATCAATGCTTGGATACTCAGATTCAAAATCGAAAGTGAGTTCAAAGTTGTCTATCATAAGTGGCCATGTAATGGTTCCTTTGCGCAACTTTGTCTCCGTGTACCAATTCCTTGGCACTGTGTCTAAAGTGGGAATGAATAGGTGAACCCATTCATCCTCGGGAATGTCCAACCAATTATGTTCACAGATCTTAATATGTGACCTGGGGTCACTTTCTTCTGTATATTTTTGCTGTAGACACTCCTTGTCATTAGAGAATCTGATCGCCATCAATCTCTTGAAATCATCCCATGATGCGATATTTTCTTTATGTGCATGCCACCATCTTGCAGGTGTGGCTCTTACTGCAAGGTCAATAGCTGCCATCCTCTACTCATGAGGAATTTCTTGCTCAAACTCCTGTAAAAAGTCATTGAAATCCGCTAATCCATTAAACAACGGAATATCCTTAATCTCTAAGCCAATCCATCACAGTGACTTAGTCATAAACGCACATCTACAAGCTGAGACTTCATAAAGTCTATTCTGCCAATTTTCTAAACCAACCTCCAAATCTAATGCGCATGAGTTGTCGCATCGCCAACTAATATTTCCTTCCATGGTCGGATTGATATAATCACTCTGATTAGCAGTCATCTGATAGAGGCTCTCCATATTACGTACCTCTTCCTCTGCTCGGATAGGTTCAATATATCTAGGACCTTGAAAAGGATCCAACGGTGCGATGACCCGAATCCACTTATCCTCAAAGGTCATTTGTCTTTTCTTTAAATCGATAATAGCCATGTTATCAATTGCCCAATCAATACCTAGTAGAGCTAGATATGGTCTACTATTGCCAATAATTTCTATGACTTCAAAGTCTGCAAAGCTACGAACTCCGTCAATATCAACTGGCACTTGCCGTAATCGACCCAGTGGTGATACCCTCTGCTGATTGGCTAGTCGCAGATGGATAGGTGATCTTGCTAACTTAGGGGTACCCATCTGTTCCCATGTCTTCTTAGTCAGAACATTTACCTTTGATCATAAATCTAGGATTACCTCATCCATTTCAAATTCTCCAATTTGTGCTATGAGTCTCATCTCTCTTCCTGTTCTTGTATGACCCATAATATTATGAACAGCACGCTACACACTGCTCACAGAAGAAGGCTGTTGATATTGATCTACGATGCACTAAAGCTCTCCGATAGCTTTGTCATTTCTTACGAGTTTCAAGCAACTCCGCAGGAAGGATTGTACACTTCCTGTCGACTCATCCTCGTCGTACCTTCCCGATGTGGTAGCCTGCGATATCTACACAGGACTAACGCCACAAGGTGTTTGCTGCGGTACACCCCTAGAAGGAAATACCTGCGATCCTGACGGTGTAGGGTTAGTAAATAAAGTTGTAGCTTGTTGAAACATTTCTTTGTTCTTCTGCAGGTCAAGTGGTGTTGATTTATTAGTAGCTTTACGCACCCACTCCGAACCTGTATTATTTTCGGCATCCTGCGATGTCATACTAGTAGAAGCACCGCTGTGAGTCACAACATTGATGCTTGGTTCTAGTTCTTTCTGCTCAGCAGCAATAAGCTGAATATTCTTGTGTACTGCTGACTTAGGGTCCCTAATCTTGGCTATCAAGATAGGACATTCTTCTATAATGTGATCATAGGACTTAGAATATTTACATGTTGTAGTAGGGTTCTGACAGTCCCTAGTGAAATGTCCTACAGCTCCACAATTGTAACAAGTAATCGGTCCAGGGCCACAGCCAAAACCTCCACCATGGCCTCGTCCACTGAATCCTCCTCCACAGCCAACATGAGCCTATTCATGTTGTGGTCCTGTTGCTGGACCTGGTGTCTCTGACTGGACTTTATATAAGTCATGTTTTCTCTCGACCATGAGATCATAAGCTCTGCAGTTATTTTCGTCATGTCCGATAGACTTACAGAAGTTACAGTATAAGTTCTTGGGAGTTTGTACGTAATTCTGAAGTAAAGGGCATTCCTAGAGTCTATGTCCTCTTGTTCTACAGAGTTCATACCATGGCCCTTGATTCTATACTAAGGGGTTAGGAGCCCCACTTTCTAAATACTCAACAAATACTGGACAGTTGTCTTTCGTATGGCCCTGTCCTTTACACTTTGTGCACCATAATTCTTGTCTCTTTTCCTTTCTTAATCTCATGTAACTGTAACGTGAGATTGGCTAATTGGTTTTGCAAGCTTTTCATACCTGCACTAGTCTCAGCTAGAGGTGAAGCCTCTAGTTTCATTGCCATCTCCAACGCTTCATCTTGCGTATGGAGTCTCTGTTGCATCAGTGGAAGTCTGATGTGAGGGAGCAGTGCTGCGATGAACCATTCCTTATGCTACTCCAGTGCAAACTCAAAGCTAACTTGGTCTATAAGAGCTTTAAATTTCTGATCAAAGTCCCATATTGACTCAGTAGGTAACTGTTTGATGTCTTTGATATTTGTGATGCATTGTGACTCAGACTTAGGTTTCTTAGATTCTTTGATCATGGCGGTCCTGACCTGTACGATCGTTTTGGGCTGCGTTGTTGTATACTTCATATACCACGTTAAAGCTCTATCTCTAAGTGTTGTGGCCAACTAGACAAGTTTGGTATTATCATCTTGGATCCCTTTAATGGTCCATACAGCTTCACATAGGAACCAATGTTGCTCTGGGTCTTCTGCCCCTGTACCCTTAAAGGTAGGTAACTTCATGTCATCCCCCATTCTGTTTCTACATGGTGGATTCTGATTTGCTATATTACTACCACTTGGTGGTGTATATGTAGGTGATGTATAGGTAGTATGTACGGTGTGTGAACTACTAGACGGAGTTCCTGCGGGATTATTTTGAGTCTCGGTTGCTTTCTGTGGGGTGTGAGGGTGGTAAGGGATATTCCCTCCTGTTCTCTCTATATTACTGTGACTCTTTTCTCTAGTACTGTCTGAACTGTCTTCAAAGAAGGAAGATAAGAAATCTACTTTATATTTCTTACCACTACCTGTACATCCAATTTCTTCAAAATCACTCTCAAACTCTTGTGACATTACACTTACTTAACTTATTCATCTAAGATTATATCCAATACTCCTCTTTCATATAATAACATCTTAAGGAACAAATTTAAAGAGTTTAAGTACTTACCACAATATCCTTTGAAGAAGTACCTCTCTGCTTCGCTGAAACTCTTTCTTTGATCAACTGCAAACTCTGTAATGAAACCTTCTAGTACACTCGCAAGCCATAAGTCTACTGCTCGCGAAATGAGATTATCTATGCCCTTCACGGTGTGAACCAGCTCCAGTGTCTAGACAATGTTCCTTTTATTCTTGAATATATTCTTATCAGTCAACTTTGACAACCAGTAGTACAACTCATTTGCATAGGTCGCAAAAAATATCTCATGCAGGTCTATGACGATATGTTTTTGTAACCAGTCCTCTGTACTCAGCCTAGGACTCCTGTTTTCTTTTTTAGCAAATTCTCTTTCCTTAGACCCAACCCAGTGGTTGAGTTCTTCTTTAGTAGAATGCCAACAGAACATTAGCTCTTCAATGTGCTCAAAACCGGCAACGAAACCATTTGTTGGGCACGTATGGGCAAACCCGGGTTTACTTTAATGTACCAACAAAATCCCTAGCTCACTGGCCCTTTCGGCAATAGACTACAGAATGGCTTGAAGTCTCACCCGAAGTGATCTTGGATGGGTTGGCTGAAGAATCAGGTTTCCTCAACCAAGTTCTGTACCATCCTAGTGCCGCTTGTCTCTTCTTAGCCAGCGGGATCTCTCTGCGAGGTGTTGTTTCTCTCTTCTCAACTAGCTCTGTTATGGAACTGACTCTTATCGCATCGCAGCTTCTAAGACGATGCGTAAACCTTCTCTTTCTCTCAACCCTTAACCTGGGATATCTCAAACTGCAGATCCTCCGATGGTGCGGTATCACCTTTCTATGCCGCGATATCTCCTATGGCAATACTTAATATGCTCAACAACTCGCAAGGTCTAAGGGTTTTCTCTCCGGGTATAATAGCTCAATTATCCTTCATTAAGGTGTTACACAACTTCTCGTTAACTTCTATAGTCTAACACACTTAACATCACTTATGCTCAACTTGTTGAACTAAATAGACAGGAATCACTTAACACAGTAACTATTAACTAACATGAATCAAGCACTGATAACTCATCTACAGGACACTTGATACATTCAACTTGCACTTAACCTTCTATGTTACTATAAATGGGAAGATAGCATACATACATTCACTAACTGATATACCACCTTCATGTAACAGATAACAGATAGCACATAAGTAAATCACAATCACATGAAACAGTCGCACAACACATGGATTTTACGTGGTTCACTTCCAGGGGGGGAAGTTACGTCCATGGGAACTGTGTTTTATTATATCTTGAGTGAGTACACACAGTTCCACTGCAACCTACTATGCAGCTTGAGATCTTCTGGGAAACTCTGTGCACACAGCCGAGAGCCCTTCTCTCTTAGATCTCTTCTCCTACTATATTGCTTTCTCTTACAATATACTCTTCCTCTCTCTCTCTCAATCCCTGCGGATTGTTACATACATGCTCAAGGAGCCAGCTACTGTTTATAGTAAGATAACTACAGACTGAATAACAGAATCAGAGCTCGACTCTCCCTTAATTCCTACTGTCTACGAGCAAACATACCAATTGACTAGCTAAATGTCTAACCAGCTAACTGTCTGACTAGATAACCTTTCATAATACAAAATACATGCTTAAATAGGTGGCCCGAAGGTCTCACCATGTTACAACACTGTGGGCCTTTCCTAATAGTAACCAAAAAACCCTAACTATGACATTCGGCCTATCTGTACTTTGAACTGCCGCTTTCCGTCACACCACAACTTTCTGCAGTCTTCCATGCTTCCCGGCGCTGATCGTGGGTATGGGTGCCACTTCCTCGGTCGCTCCCCTTCTATCCTTTGTCTTCAATACCTCGGCCCATTGCTCCTTTTCCATTTATGAGGGTAGCTGAGCCCTCCTGTCTTCGTCGCCGCCTTAAGTGCAGTGGTTGAGCTCTCTCTTCTCGGCCACTACCTTAAGTGCAGTGGTTGAGCTCTCTCTTCTCGGTCGCTTCAGGTACTGTTTCCTTTGACTTTCTTGTCCCAATATAGCATCTTTTCATGTAGCTGTGGGGCCCTTCTCCAACACATCTACCGCATCCAATGTAAACATGACATTTATCATTCCATGTGTATGTTTTCATCCACTGCAATCATATCAATTTCCATTCCATGTGTTAATTGATGTGTGGTCCACATGGAAAGGCTCTAAAAGAAGGGTTTCATGAATATGTTCCTCCTATTTCCATGACTATGTAACCATTAAATCAAATTTTCACTACTGCAATTGCTTGCTTGACATTCTACCAAAAATACCATTGAAATCAATATTTTTTCTAGGATCAAGATCAAAGAAAACATGGCACCTTATATCCTTATGTTATCATCCAAGGTTTATCATGTTTTATTATGCTTGCATAACAAAATAATGAAAGTTTTTTTATCATTAAGTTAGACTAAATGGAGGGATGTGCCTAGAAGTAGAAAACGTTTATCAACAACTCGATCAAATAGAAACAATCTACCTAAGATATAAGTAGGTGCACTACACTATATAACTTTAGTAAGAGATTTTTGGGTGATTATGGGATCACCAACATTTTCTTTGGTGGCTCAATACAATACCATAATTGAAAATAACAACTCTTTGTGGCCCTATTATTACTAGACTTTAGACATTGATCCAGATACACTACAAGGAAAACACCTCATAGTAGAGTTTTTGCGAACCTTCCAAAAAAAAATCTCATTATTTTTTTTATAGTGGAGGTCATTATCAAAGATGGTTAGGCGAAGGTTTTCAATTGGTACACCAAAACATAAAACACAAACCATTGCATTTTAAGAAAATATTCACCTGTGCATTGAACATAAGCTCCACGAAGACAAGAGACTTATTAGAACTAGACTTTGCAAATTCCAACTCAAATTCTTGGAGAATGACGATCCAACAAGAGTATTTTCCCCCAAGCACTTGACAAGTCAAGATTTAATACATGGGGTTAGAATCTGCATATACCATGGTTCGGAGGAAGATGTAGTGATGAAACTTTTGGAACGCGATGACTGTGGCCAGAGCTAATTTCTCCACATGTGAGTACCGGGTTTCTAAGTCCAAAAGACTCTTACTTAGATAGTAGATCACATGTTCATGATCATTCTTATTGATTTGAACCAAAACCATACTAATGGTGGATAGGGATGCAACCACATACATGGAGTAATCCTCAGTATAACTGGGTGGTTGCAAAACAGGTGCATGCATGATGGCATGCTTGAGAGTATTGAATGCATGTTGTGCCAAGTCATCCCAAACAAATGGGGTATCCTTCTTTAGTAATTCATGAAACCATGGGTTTTCTCAGCATAATTATAAATGAAACGATGTAAAAAAATTTCCTTCCCTTGCAAAATTTGGAGTTCTGTAACATTTGTAGGGGCAGGTAAGGCCAAGATGGATTCAATATTCATAGGGTCTATGCAGATTCCATCCCTCGACACAATGAAATCAAGTAGTCGACCAGTATCAACACATAACACACACTTGTGTGGATTCAACCATATGTTATAGTGGTGAGATATGAGAAAAATGGCTCTCAAATGATCAACGTGGTGATCTCGCTGCTTCGAATGGAAAGGAAGTTCATCTAGGTATCGTTCCACAATGTGTTTTATGTCGTGGAAAGCCTCATAATACATGGCGCTTTGAAAAGTAGAGCCAGCGTTCTTCAAACCAAAAGGTAACTTTCTATAGGAAAAGGTCCCCCATGGGAAGATACAAGTCATTTTGTGTTGATCGGATGGGAATATCTCAATCTGATTGTAGCCACAAAATCCATCCATGAATGAGAAGATGACACTTCTGGCACATTTATTGATGATTTGATCAATGTACGGGGTGGGGAGATTGTCCTTAGGACAAGCCCAATTCAAATCTTGAAAATCGATACAAACCCTAATGGTCCCCTGTTTTTTGTTGACATGGAGAATGTTAGACAACCATTCAGTCAAAGGTACAGGGTATATAAACCCATCCTTAAGAATTTTTTCAATATCTTCCTTAATTGATATTGCTTTCCTCGAATGTACTTGTCGAATATTCTGACGGATTGGCTTGGCGTCAGGGTAAGTCCTAATATCATGAACAATGATGGAAGGATCTATCCATGGCATTTCTTTGTATGTCCAAGCGAAAATATCTCTAAATTATTTAAACAAATTCGTATAAGACTCTATATTTGAAGGGGAAGAATTATGTCCTACATTGATGTTCTCTATGACTCTGGGATTCACCGATATATCAACTGAAATAGTTTTTACAATATTACTCAAATTACCCCCTAACTCAACATCATGGGTGAGTATTGGGGCCTTATTCTTAGTTACGATATTAGATGAAACCATTACTGCAAACTAGTATTTTATCATATGGAAATTAGGAAGGAAAGAAGATCACCGATGGTGATCTTTGTAGGGTATCTCATCTAAATAGATGAATTCCATGGTGGACTCATCAGAGGGGAGTGTATGCAAAAGATAATATATAGATTGGGGGGGGGGGGTTCTAACCAATATGGTATATGATATGCATCTGAAGCCACCAAAAGATGATCATAGATNGGACTGAATAGCCTGGTACATTTATTCAAAAGGGCTCACTGATGTCGGATGAACAACTGACTTTCCTTTATCTAGGGTGTCAAGGATCGAAGTTGATATCATGTTCATGGATGTTTCCCTTCAAATTAGGAGGATGATTGGTTAATGGAAAGAATCCCATGACCGAGGAATACTTAAGAAGACCTACTCCAATGTTTTGATACTGAGGGGCTAAAGAATCCAAAAGTGGAACATTGTTCACAGAATTGGAAGCCACGTTTGGTGATGAGAAATATAACTGGTCAATGGTAACGATCTTCCCTTGGAATGTGAACTGGACTACTCAAAATATGGATGAGGCAATTGCATGCAATGCGTAGAACCAGTTTCGACCTAGAAGAAGATTATTGTCGAAAGGAGCATCGATAACTTCAACGTGAATGGAGACTGATTCCCCCCCCATTTCTACCTAGAGAGAGGTCAGTAATCTAAGGAGTTGAAAGTAGCGACCATCAAAACCATTTAATGTTGTGGGTGAACGGTTGATCTTAGGAGAGCCGATAGCTCTCTAGCAAGAAAAATACATGACTGAAGTTGAGGCACCCTCGTCCAATACAGTACGACAGATTATATTCCCAATAGATTTAATGGGTAATCGGAAAGCCAATTTATGGGAGAGCATAGACTTAAATTCATCCAATTGTAAGGTGATAATTTTATTGTGATCAGGATCCATTGCTCCAAAAACTGATAGCAAGTTCTTCCGCTATGTAGGGCATGTTTGGAGTACTTTGAGAGTCAACATAGCACACATTTCTTGAGCCAAATATTCGACTATATCATAGTACTAGGCAGATCATGCATTAGGATTAAGTACATATTTTTGAAGTGTACTCTTAGGTGGCCAGGGAAGTGCATCATGAACAGGTTTTTCAATTTGAATACCATTAGTAGAAGGAAGGGAGGATGCTGAATTTTTTTTTGTTGGAACATTATCAGTCTTCTTCAATGGTGGAGGTTTATAGTTCTGGGATCAAGTAGTGAGACTAACTTATTCACTTGACATCATTTTAACTTGGAATCTATTGTTAACTCCAAAAAAAGTTCACCTAGCTCTCCATAGTCTAAACCATAATCATACATCATATTCCCACCATTATTTCCTCCATTTTGACCTTCACAACTTTATTTCCACTAAATATGGTCCAAAAAATTATTATTTCTTCCCCATAAATGAAGGGAATTTGAGAATTTATTGTGATTTATCCCCACTCTCTCCAAAAAAGGGCCAAAAACAACTAAAAATGAGAATTGGTCAAAATACCCTAGATAAATACCATGGACAATAAAATACCATGGGTTAAAAACCCTTGGACCATCCAATAAATAAATTGTGAAGGCCACTTGGTCGATCCATATAGATCTTTGTTTTTGAAGGTGTTTCTATTGGGTTATTCTCCTTTTCTCCCTTCATCCGTCACAAATATAACCCCCTCACGACGGATCCGAACTAGTGTTTCCTCAGTGCCTGCCCCCTGGCCCTAGCCGACATCCATTTTTAAAAAACTTCTAGTTCTGGTTGATTCACACTTATTCGGTTGAAAGTTGCGACCTAGTCGCACCTTTTTTCCCAATAAGCGTAACCCAGGTCACATCGTTTTCCTTAAAAAGTGTGAGCTGGTTCAAAAATATATATCACACCTATCCCATCTTTCAGAGTGACCACAGTCGCTACTGTGACTCAGTTTTCTGTGACCTGTCATGCTTAATCCTCTATTTTGTACGAACTGAGTCTTTCAACTATTTTTTCTGCCCCGATCACGTATGTTTCCTAGTTTTGTGTGACCCCAATCATGCTTGTTCCATTGATAGGTGCAACCTGTAGTTTTTCAGTCCTTTTTGGTGCTTGGGATCCTTTTTCTAGACCCCATGTTTATGTTTTACCCCTTCCTGACCTGTTTCTGTCCAGATATGACCCATTAGACCTAGGTTTTTTTTGAGGTCCTCTTTTCCTTGTATGTGAACCTCTTGAGTTGAGCTTCGTAGTTGACATCCCTTGTGTGTTTCCTACACATTGGTAAGTTCCTTAGACACTCCTTTACTTGTGTTCATTTTACATTATGGAAGAATTAGTTGTGATTTTGCATGATATTTATTGTCATTTATTGTTATTCATCTGCATTTTAATTGCATCCCGGTAGTGATATCATTTTATATTTGTCATAGGATTGTTGGGGCTTATACACATCATTTGCACACATATCACACCCTAAAGACAAAACGCTTGGTTCATGACCATGCATCCCAGTAGTGAGATCATTGCATCTTCGTCGTAGGATTGCTGGGGATTATACACATCATTTTCACACATCTCACACATTAAATACAAAATTTTTGGTTCATGAACCCAATCTAGCCTAAAATTTAACATAATACAACCAACATTGTAACCTCAATTTAGGATCAAAACAATTTTGTAGCTAAGTTAGAACATTGGGGATAGGCATCCAAACAACACGCCTTTGTCACTCACATATTGAGAAATAATTATTGTCCATTAGGGGACCAACATACTCTTGTACTTGTTGACATAGTCCAGTCTATCGGGGGGGGTGTTGTTCTGCAGGAGTAACACACAACGGAGGGGTTCCGTAATTCAGAGTGGAATATAGCACTCCCATTTGCATCGACGAATAACCCTTCATAGTCATCCTTGTGCATGCCAGCATATACTGGGTGTCAAGGGCCAAGGGCTCAAGTGCCAGGAAACCATCTTGGACGTGTCATGAATGAGGTAGCCTAGTTTCCATTCTTTCTAGGGCTCTTTTACCTAGAGGTCCTTCTTTATAGTGGGATTCTGTTAGCCTATTGTTCTTCCATTTCATATTTTCTGACTGGGATTTCATCAGTCTACTAAGGATAAGATTTGTGAGGGGATTCCATCTTGTAGTTAGGAGTTTGATTGCACTTTTATCCCATAAATTAGTGCGTCATTTTATTTCTAGGTAGTGTTTCTTGTTGTCTTTCTGGAAACTTTGTTGTAAACTCTCCTTGATGTAACCCATTGTTGCAGTTTAACTTTAGATATTGTTGTTGGCTTATGAGCCACCATTTGTATGCTCTCCTTCTGCACACTCGGTTATAGTTGGGTTTTTGAGCCTGTGGTTGATACTCTTGAGTTTCCATCCATTACACATCACGTCATCATAGCTCCACCACATTACTCGCATAGGATTAGAGGGCACACCCCTTAGTTAAGTTCCTTGAATTATCACCGTAATATCCATATTCAACATCATTCACCACCTTCAAAGCCACATACTTCCTCTGAGTCTGATTCAGATTCATATCAATGCAAACCTACCTTGTTCACTGCCCCATCTATTCCCTTGGTTGGTGCACCTCCTGATCCCTTCAAAGGGAGGATGATTGGTAGTGGGATTTTTTCCATTCCACCCATCATTATGGGTATCCCTTCCACTGGATTGACAGGTCCTAGTCCTAGTGGGCCCTTTTCCACGGCACAAACTATTCCTGGTATGCTACCCACTAGTAGTGCCCCCACTCCAGCCACTATGGTTCCTACCATTCCACCATTTATACCCTGGGGCAGTGTCCCTTCCACGTTTGTTGTAACTATTCCTACCTTACTAGTGACTATTCCTACTGTAGGAAGTCAACCTTACCCACCCCTAGTAAACCATGGGAACTACATTACTACTGGTGCCGAAAACATTGATGGCCCTTCCTAATCCACTTTTGGTTCTAGTCTACCTCTTATGGATAATATCCATGGGGGCTTCACTTGTTGACCAATATCCTATCACATTAGTTCATATTGTGGGTTTTAAAATTATCAAAAATTTAACCAATATATTGCAGGTATTGGGGGGATGAGGGGTTTAAGGTGGGGGTGGGTAGGGTGGTTTATAAGGATTGAGGTATAAAAAGGGGTGGGGAGGAGGTTTTAAGTATTGGGAGGGGGTTTCAACAAAAATAGTTTGGGTCAATATCTCTGGAAATTAAGGGTATTCTTTAATATCCCACGATCACACATGCTATGTGAGAGGTTCACTAAGTGAAGTCCCTGTGATAATATCAACCTCCCTAACTTGGCATGGTTGACCAATGACCCCATTCGTCATAACCCACTTTGTCCTCCTATGCCTACCAAACTCCCGCACACATCCCTAAGTTTGAGGGAAAGGAGGGAGAAGACCCACAAAACCATATTATTTCATTCCGCTTGTGGTGTTCATCTAACAACATAGTGGGTGATTCTGTTTGGTTGCAGTTATTCCAACACACACTCACTAGTGTTGCGGCCAAGTGGTATATCGAGTTTCCTCATGCCACCTACCTAGAATTTTCCTCATTAGCCTCGATGTTCCTTCAATACTTAAGGTTACTCATCTGTTATGATGAGGGGGTGGAAATATTATTATAATGTAGACAAAACACAACTACCCATATCACGGATCATATCCATGAATGGTGTTGTCATCGTAGCCTATTTAATATCTAGTTAGATGGGATTTTCCTATATTGGTTCCTCAAAACCTAACTCCCCTCCCACAGCCAAGGTCGTTGCATCTAAGAACCCTCAAATTGAGGAGGAAGCCATCCTGAAGGCTCAACAGTTCATTCTTATATACAACCAATCAGGTTACCTGTATACCATTATACCGGATGCTCCCTGTGATGGATCCTCATGTCAAGATACATCAGGGGAATCATGTGATGTTGATGGGGTCATCGGATCTATTACACAACATCCTCACTTTTATCCGGCATCTCCTTCAATTCCACCCCATTTTGGTAACACCCCAATTGTTTTCCAACTAGGTTACGTCCTTGATTATTCACATGTAATGACTCAGTACAGAGCCACACCTTCCTATGCACCTCTCGCACCAGCTCCTCACGTTCATGGACCAAATTGTTCAACACACTTGTGTAATAGAAAAATGGCTAGATTTGCAACCCCACTAGTTGCTCCTTCCTATTACCCACCACCTGTGTAACCTACTTTGGTTCTAGCCCCAACTCGTCTTTCTCCTCTAGGACAGGTCCATGCATAGCAAAACCTCCCCAATCAACCTACCCCCAATAACCAACAAGGGCATGGAAGGAGTAAGAGAGGTAGGAATCGGGGTAACAACTAGCCTCAAGGATGTGGCCAACAATCTAACCCTCCAAACAATAATGGAGTTAACCCCCCTACAAAAAATCCTTAGCATCCCACTCAACCTGGGAAGAACCCACAATTGCAAACTAATCGTCTATGCACCATTTGTAAAACTTATAGCCATTATACACATCAATGTCCTCACTTGAATCACGCCCACCATTTACTCCAAAACAATAATCAATGTGACCCGAACGAGGATGCTCCAGCTCAGCCAAACCCAACACCACTAGGTCCTCCACTTATGATGCTCCAAAACTCCCTACCACACCAAGGAATGGTTGCAACCCAACCCTTGGTCCCACAAATTCTCACAACCACTTCTGCATATCAGCCCATTGAACCTAGTGTCCATCATCTCATGAATTTATTGTCTGATGTCAACCTACATACTTGACAAAACCAGTATGGTTCCACCACGAAATTTTTTGACCCATCTATGACATCTACCTCCACTGCTCCTGATATGAATTTACATCTATCGAGACCCCCCATGGAAGAGACTACCAAAGTCCTGTGGTTCCCTTTACGTCATGTCGCAAACAACGCCACTTCTAGAGTTGCACTTAACTACAATATTGTTGACGATGTGGCTCAATATCCCGCGACCATGTTTTCTATGGAAGTTCTCAAAACTTGTCCCTTGCAATGTAAAGCGTTGCTATCCTCATTAGGTGTTGCTGATCCTTCTAAATCTAGGTTGATCACCTTCAATATAGATCAAGGATAACCTCAAATTCCACCATCCGTTTCCTTCCAAATTCCGGCCACGATTCTGTGGAAATTGAACTGGGTGATAGATTAATTTTACTCACAACAATTATCAATTGAACATGCAAAATCACTCACAAAAGAGACTGAATAATGAGCTGAACACTAAACTGTATTGAATAAGTGTACAATATCCAACCCTGTAACATAATAGGTTGCTGCATTAAATAATTACATAGGGGATTCGAATGCATGAGGAGCAATTCGAATCTAGCATAAAGCATGCTTACTAAAATTAAGCAAATCCCCCATATGTGCAAAAAGCTGATCCCAAATCAGTCATGGAGCTCACGAATTGGAAAAATCACTTAGGCAAGCTAAAGAGTGATGGAATTACAACTCATACATGCTTTTCCAGGGAGAAAAGAGTGGAGGATGTGTAGGACAAAAAACTAGTCAACCTCACCTAGTCAAGCTTTTCCATTTGCCTTAAAACACTAAAAAAGCAGGCAATAAAGCAGAAAAAGCAGAAGGGCGCTTAGGAGGCTAGGAATAAAGAAGATTTGATTCCTTGAGGTTTCCCAAGTGCTACATGAGTCAAATAAGGCAAGTATGACCACTATGGATAGGTAAATGACAACTTGCATAAGGTGGGACACATGAACTAGGCAAATAAGACAAAAATAATTAAATTAATGTCTAAGGTAGGTAACTATGGGTTTATTATTCTAACACCCTCCCTTAAGCCTGACTTATGAGTAATATATCAGAAAATTATAGGGCCTAGCAACAAGGCTTAGTCACCCTTTACATACTGCATGTCCATACAACCAAGGAAAGAGGCAAAAACCACATGGGAAAATCCTCCCTTAAACATGGACTGTGAAACGAAATTTGGAAATCTTGTCTTCACTCATGCTTCACAGCATGATCAACAATCCCCAGCAGTGATTTGAGATTGCTGAAGGTCTTCTCACAAAATGATTTGGTGAAGATATCAACTACTTGTTCTGAAGATGAACAGAAGAGTAGGTAAATGGTGCCATCATGCACAAGCTCTCTGATGTAGTGCATATGGATCTCAATGTGTTTGGTTCTCTGCTTCTGAACTGGATCTTTGCAGATTCAAATGGTACTCTGGTTATCACAGTAGATGGTAGTTGAGTACTCTGATTCGAAACCACACTCTCCAAGTAAACCCTGCAACCATAAACATTGAGTTGCTGCATTAACAACTCCTCTGTACTCTGCTTCTGTAGATGAGAGTGCAATGGCACTTTGTTTCTTGCTTGACCAGTTGATTGGCCCTTCTGCAAGCATGAACACATATCCTAATGTGGACTTTCTATCTGTGCTATCACCTGCTCAATCACTATCAGTAAATCCAATCAAATCAAGATCAGATTTTGCTTTATAGAAGATCCCATGTGTCCTTGTTCCCTAAACAAAGTTAAGGATCCTTTTGGCTGCTTTCCAATGGATCTCATGAGGCTGACCCATGTATCTAGAAGCCACACTTACTGCATAAGAAATATCAGGTCTAGTATGTGTCAGATACAACAAACATCCAATCAATTTCCTATATAGTGTATTGTTTACCATAGGTGAAGAATCAGCTTCTTCCAGCTTCACTCCTGAAAGGAAAGGAGTTTTGCTTGCTTTGCAATCCTTCATTCTGAATTTTTTCAGCAAATCCAAGGCATACTTGGACTGGTGCACCTTGATTCCATCTTTGGTTTGAGCAATCTCAAGCCCCAAAAATTGGCTTAAGAGCCCCAAATTTGTCATGGAGAAGGCTTGGTTCATTGCTCCCTTCAAGGAAGCAATCTCATCCTTGGAGCTTCCTGTAATGAGGAGGTCATCAACATATAACACAATGATCATTAATGAACCATTAATTAACTTCAAATAGACATTTGGGTCTGATTTTCACCGAACAAAATTCAGTGATAGCAAGAAGCTATCGATCTTGGCATACCAAGCCCTAGGGGCTTGCTTTAGCCCATACAATGACTTTCTCAACTTGCACACAAGAGAAGGGTTAATAGAAAATCCTTGAGGTTACTGAATATATATCTCTTCAGTGAGATCTCCATTCAGGAAGGCACATTTTAAATCCATGTGATGTACCTCCCATTTCCTTGAGGCTGCAATGGCTAAGGCTAGCCTGATGGAGTCCATCTTTGCCACTGGGGCAAAGGTCTCATTGTAATATATCCCATGAACCTGTGAGTAGCCCTTGGCTATCAATATGGCCTTTTACTTCAGTGTTGAACCATCATCAGCAAATTTGGTCTTGTAGACCCACTTACACTGAACTAACTTCCTCCCTGGGGGAAGATCCACTAGCTCCCATGTGTTGCTCTTCTGGAGTGAGCTGAACTCTTCCTTCATGGATGCTTTCCATATTGGATCTCCCGCTACTTCTTCATATGTTTGAGGATTATATTCCACCATCAAATATCATTTCTCAGTAAACATAGGATCCTTCATGCACAGACCACTCTCAAATTGAGATCTAGTCCTCCTTAGGTCATTGGGATCCCCAGCTAGCTCTCCTGCTGCATGTAGTGTCTTGGCTGCCCATTTTGGACTTGTAGGGATGTTAGGGTATGCAATAAACTCATCACTATCAGACATATCAGAATCAGCATGTTCAACAAACTCTTCACTTACTTTCAGAGGTTTAGGTGGTGAAGAGGTTTCTCCAACTTCCACTGCTGCAAGGGGTTCTTCTTGAAACTGAACACACCTTTTGATGAAGGCTTTGTTTGTGCTCAAATTTATCAGTTTGTACCCTTTTGAATCTTTAGAGTATCCAAAAAATATACACTCTTGGCTTTGGGGCTGCAAATCCTTTCTCTTTTCTGTTGGAATTCTAGCCCAAGCCCTTGAGCCAAAAATCCTGAAATGGGTCACATCTGGCTTGTGCCCACTCCATGCTTCGAAAGGAGTCATGCCATCAAGTTGTTTATGAGGCACCCTATTCTGGATATAGGATGCACAGTTGATAGCTTCGGCCCAGTACTTTGGTGGAAAAATTTTGGTCTCCATCATGCATGTTGCCATCTCTTTCAGTGATGTGTTCTTCCTCTCAGCAACACCATTCTGCTGTGGTGTGTAAGGGATAGAACACTGCATCTGAATACCTGCATCTGCACAATAATTAATAAAATTAGACTTGACATAATCACAACCATTTTCAGATCTGAGGACCTTTAGTTTCCTCCCAGACTGGTTTTCAACCAAAGCCTTAAAGACTTTGAAGAGGCCAAAAACTTTAGACTTGTGTTTCAGGAAGTAAACCCAACAATACCTAGAAAAGTCATCAATGAAAGTCAATGCATATTTGGCTTGACTCATGGACATATGAGGGAATGGGCCAGCAACATCACTATGGATCAGCTCGAGGGGTGCAGAGGTTCTCTCATGACTAGCTCTCTCAAATTTGTGCTCTGGGTGTTTTCCTAGGATACAACCTTGGCAGACTTCTTTGGAAAATTTTATCTTGGGAAACCCTATGACCATCTCTTTTTCACTAAGATCAGCAAGATACTTGTAATTTAGGTGGCCAAATATTTCATGCCAAAGCTTTCTTGCTTCATTAGCATGAATCAGAAGAGCAGAGGGGTTTGAGTAGGGTAGGAAGTGTGAGAACATGTATACCTTCTGAGCATGATTTGCAACTCCTTTTGCAATGAATTTACCACTTGAGATCTCTGTGATCTCAAATTCATCAGGGGAGAATATGACCTTCTTTGGAAACCCAGTGTGAGTCATTTAGTACATTGATAAGAGGTTGGAGGCAAGAACAGGCACATACAACACATTGCTGAACTGACCATGATCAAGATCAATCCTCCCTTCACCCAAACTTTCAGTGAGAGAGTCATCTCCCAGTACTATAGGTGGTCCCTTCGACATGTCAAGTGAGTAGAATGCCTCCTTGGTCGAAACCATGTGTCTTGAAGCTCCAGAATCAATGATAAAACTGGGTGAGCTTGATGTGCCAGCAACTAATGCATGAACTCTCTCTCTATCATCTGAACTTGATCCTCCTTCTCTCTTCTTTGAGCTATCTGGAAGGGAGATGCCATTCTTCTCCAGGAGTTGGGTCAGCATGTCGATTTTCTTTTTCATATAAGATCTTTCAATGTGATTTCCCTTATTGCAGTATGCGCACTTGCTCATTTCTCCTTTGTTTTTCTTCTTCTGGTAGTTCTTCTTGGAACCTTGTGGCTCCTTCGAAGATTGTTTCTTGTCTCTCTTTTGCTTAGGTGGATTTTTAGCTTTATTTTTGCTTTTTGAATCCACCTTCGAATCTCCAACAATCAGAGCTTGATCTTTGGATGGTTTGATGGTGCCCATCATCACCAGCTTGTCTTGTTCTTATGTGAGAGATTCCATGAAATCTGCAAGGCTAGGCATCTTCCAGGTTCGAGCTATCAGTTTTGTGGCATAGAAGGTCGAAAAAAACATTGAATAGTCAGGGCCAAGCTTTGAGATAAAGGCCAATACCATCTAATCATCCTTCTTTTCGATCCCACACTATTTCAGCTGCAAAACAAGTGCTTTGAACTTGGAGAAATAGAGTTGCAGATATTCAAAGCTATTGGGACTCAGGGAGATCAGTTCATTTTTTATTTGATGTCCCCTCATCTCATCTATCTTTCCAAAAAGATCAGTAAGCTTCTCCCATACTTCATTCGGTGATGTCAATCCATCAATATGGAAAAGGAGGTATCTGGAAATACTCAGACACAGGAGACCATAGGCCTCATCCCTCTTGTTGTGCCATTTTATCTTCTCTGCAGCTACATTGGGCTCTGCTTCTATTTCCATAGTCACCCTGTAGAGGCCTTTCACTCTCAATAGTATCTCCATCTATACTTTCCATTCAAAGAAATTGAAGGGAGTCAAGATTATCTTCTGAGATTGATCCATAGCCTAGAAATTTGTCCCGGCTGTCAGTAGAAGGCTCCCAGTCACTGATGTCGAACCTGCAAAACAATTTTGAAGGAGAGAAATCGATCTACAATGGCTCTAACACCATGTTGAAATTTAACCCAGTGATAGATTAATTTTACTCACAACAATTATCAATTGAACATGCAAAATCACTCACAAAAGAGACTGAATAATGAACTGAACACTAAACTGTATTGAATAAGTGTACAATATCCAACCCTGTAACATAATAGGTTGCTGCATTAAATAATTACATAATGGATTTGAATGCATGAGGAGCAATTCGAATCTAGCATAAAGCATGCTTACTAAAATTAAGCAAATCCCCCATAGGTGCAAAAAGTTGATCCCAAATCAGTCATGGAGCTCACGAATTGGAAAAATCACTTAGGCAAGCTAAAGAGTGATGGAATGACAACTCATACATGCTTTTCCAAGGACAAAAGAGTGGAGGATGTGTAGGACAAAAAACTAGTCAACCTCACCTAGTCAAGCTTTTCCATTTGCCTTAAAACACTGAAAAAGCAGGCAATAAAGCAGA
>LPNX010812707.1:0-26302 GCA_001517045.1 Pseudotsuga menziesii
TCTCAAAAAATCCAAGTAAGTTGAGGGATGCCTGATTTTTCAGGTTTCTATTGCATCTAACGCGCCAAAAAGGTCCATCATCTTCTTGCACTCACCCGTAGATCTATTTTGACAAAACCACTGGGAAAATATTTGTTTGAACTTCATAGAAAAAACATTAGGGTTTGTAAGCTATAACAAAAAGTTAGTATTACAAAATTTTCTTTTTTGAAGGGTAGTAATTAAGGGGGGGAATGTTGGGAATTCTATAATTACTCCACCGCCGGCTACAACAAAACTCAAAGAGGCATCACTGCCCAGATTGCAACCACTAAAATAGTGAAGAGTCAAATTGCTAACCGCTGGAATTTTGAAGAGCCACAATCTGCCACACCGCCTCACTACATGATAGAAATAAGATTAATTAAATTATGATGCAACAAAACAGTGCCAGCAAAGCACATCCAAAAATATGAAGAGGCATCGCATATTTTATTTCTGTCAAACTGTAACAGAGCATTAATAGATTATAAATGATTAACAGAGAATTCTGTTTTGTATAGCGAAGGGCCACTTAGGAATTAATGGCCGACTTAGTTGAGATACTATATATACCGAGCTTGTAAACATGTTTTGTAGAGATGGAGATATAGATTAATACATAGTTGAATTTTATTCTATAATTTCCTGTGTTTTACTATGTTTCTAGAAAAACTTAGTTTTATTTTTTAAATGGCAGTTTGTTGTAGCAACTAGAGTTTAGTTGTGTGGATGTTTTTTATTAAGTGTGTAGAACATTCGAGTTAATTTTTGGATGCATGGGTGATCAAATCAGTGTTAAATATTGAGCCACAACAGAGTTGTGCATGTGTTATAGGGGACGTCAGCACTCTTGGCTAACTGACACAAGTGTATAAAGTGTTGTCGACTGTAACAGTTAGTTGCAACACCTTCTGCTGGGTATTGTTACAGTAGTAGCTGAGCTGCAATAGTCCTATAGGAATAAATTTGATTTTGTAAGCTCTGTTAGTGAGTTGCAGCCAACAAAGTACAACTTTTCTGGAAGTTGTATTTTGAGCTGTTAATGAAATTTTTAGTGTTGTTGTTGCAAACAGTTGCACGCCCGTTCCTTCCCCGCAATTTTTAGGCCCATTTAGAATTTTGAGCTAGACTATCATTTATGTTTTTTCATCTACTCACGAGAATTAGAAAAGTGTACTATCCAAATTGATTATATGGGCATCATACAAAATTAAACGAGAATGAGACAATTGTACTATCCAGATTGATTCTATGGGCTTCCTTTAAAATTAATAAAATAATTTCAAAAAAAATAAAAAAATAGCTTAATTAACATGTGATAAGTACAATTAGTGATATGTGTAAAAAATAAAATTAATCTTCAACTATTAGATTATTAGATACAACTATGATTCTACAACTATGAGCTTAACTCCAAATGCAAATATTTCATTATTAGATACAACTATGACCTTAACTCCATTGATGATACAACTATTAGCTTAACTTCAACTCCAATCATGGCTTTTACTTGAACTGCAATATGGGATATATTAACTTTTAAATTAACTATTAGATACAATATTAACTTAACTCCAATGATTCTACCACTATTAGGTTAACTTCAACTCTAATCATGGTTATATGGTTATATTGGATAAATATTGGCTTAACTATTAGATAATTAAGCTAACAAAAAAAATAGCTTACAATTAGACAAAAGTATTAGCTTAAGTAACTCTAATTGCTTAAGGCTTAGTCGAACTCCATTTGATATCTAGCACTCTAGCTAATGTGTATCATGTAATATTCAAACTCCTAATAAAATTGTTGAAACTAGTAATTAACTCTTCCAAAATCCTAATAAAATTCTCATCTTACACTAATTTACAGTTTGCTCAAGTCTTCTATATAAATATTAATTAGGTTTTGGGTCTTTTTAAAGGAGGTGAAGACACTGTTCTTTGGGAGGTCACTCTATTGTCCAAAATTAATAAACAAATTTTCACTACGACACTTGTTGCGAATATAATTTGTGTGTTAATTGTATAGCGAGCGATGTCAAAAATCAATGTTTCTTATTTGTAGGTCTATTGTGGTTGTAAAAATGGCACATTTATTTTTTTATTTTTAAAGATTGGGCTTTGTAAATCTGGCAATTTATTTAAAAATATGGCAATGTAATTTTTTTTGAGAAATCTACTTCTAAGTTCGAGCTGCGAAGTGAGTTGAGAACTTCATATCAGTATTTTTTTGGCCTACTTGAATTGATCTCAGTGTTCTCCGTACTACAACGATTTTTTTAAGTTTTTTTTAGTTGCGGCACCCTCAATTGTGGTGTTTCCAAAGACCATAGATCTCTAAACTGCTGCAACAATCCAGTGATTTCATTGATTGGGAGCCATCCTCTGCAGATGCATTGCAATGGATGCATAACTTAACCTCTCTCCCTGAATGTAAAGGTATGGCATTGAAAGCAGAGAAACTCCAATCAATAATTTGAAGCTTTTTTTCTTGTCTTCTTTCGTGCATCATCAAAATTTTAGCGAGTTAGCATTCCGTAGGAAATTGCTAGATAAGCCAACTATAACCTTGGAATTCCAATTGCTACTTTTTTTCATGGAAAAAAAAGGCTGGTATTAGTTGATTCGAGAGCAGTAAACTTAATTATCCGCTAATTTGAATAAGTCTTGTAAAAAGCTGCATACAAATACCAAGATCCACGCAGGCATAATGTGTAATCGATTTGATAAGTTTCCTATACAAGATGGCATAAGTAGTGTTAACCGTTAACCATAAGAATAAAGGTCTAATTTGGGATGCATTGTGTTCTAACTCTCCTATAAGGGTTTTTTTAGGGTCAAAGGTAAGCCTCCTAACATAGTTCATCCATTAAATATCAAGATTATATATAGAGAGATCACTAGTTTCAATTTTTATATATTTGCTAATGATATCTTAACACTAAACTTCTTCTCATTCAAACCATTACCATGCATTGATATGACCAAACTCATATTTGCTTGTGTTTGATTTCCTGAAGTCCGCATAGTTTGATTTTTAGAGTTAATGTGGAATGATAAATTTTTTGTTCCAATGTTGAAATGCATGAATGATGTTATTTTGGGGAAATGGTCTCCTCAACAAGTTTTTTAAACATTTTTCATCTTACCCGACTCCACCCCACTCCAACATTGAGAAATTATAAAACAAAATTACACACATTTATTTATGTAGATTTATATTAAATATAAAATAAAAATGTGTATTAAATTAGTTTATTATTGAGGATCAAATTTATATATAGATTTCTTAAGGATTAGTCTAAGTACACTTGGCATCTAGGATTTTAGCTAATGTGCACTTGTGTAACAATCTAATTCCTAATAAAATCTTTTGGGGTGAAGTACCATCTATGATTTTTCATCTATGGACAACAATGAGAGAAGTGATTCATTGATTTTATATCTTAGAATTTTTGGGTGAACTATCATCTATGATTTTTCATTACTCACAACAATGAGACAAGTGATTGATTGATTTTATGGGCATCCTTCAAAATTCATAATTAACAATTTCAAAAAAATAAAAATTAAAAGCTTAGTTAACATGTGATAAGTACAATTCGTGATAGTTGGAAAAATTAACTTTCAACTTCAACTTAGTAATTTACAATCTCATCATGATTATGTACAACTATTAGATTATTAGATACAATTATTAGATGAACTCCAAGGATGATACAACTTTAACTTAAGTTCAATTCCAATCACTACTTTAACTTGAAGTGCAATAGCTGGTATAACCGTTGACTTAACGTGAATGATTTTACAACTATTAGCTTAACTACAACTCTAAATGTAGTTATATTAGATCAACTATTAGATAACTATTAATAATTCAAATATACACCTTTCAGCATTATTCCAAACATATTAATCTTTTTAAAATGGTTGTTGGTAGTAACTAATTAAACATGACAAAGTCTATAAGGATCTTCAAAATGTATGCTCTAGGCTTGCTTAGGCTCCAGCCAGTTTCATTCTTATTTTCTATTAAATTGAATTTTAATAGAACATCTAATGAGAAAATATAGGAGATTTTCTAAAATTCATTTGCATTCATTTCATTTATGTAATGAGTTTAAATTGTAAAAAATAAAGTTAATATATTAATATATTATAGTTATAGGTATTGTAAAATGTAGAGTATGGAGATTTATAATATTTAGAATATAAAAAAAAAAGTATACACTAAAAATAGAGATTTTTAATTAGACAAATGTATTGGCAAAGGCCTTAAGAAAAGAATGGTAATGTAAAATTTATGGAAACCGACAGTAAACGTTGTCATACAAATGTAAAATAAGAAAACAAACAGTAAACGTTGTCAAACAAACAGTGAATATATCGAAAAAACAAACAGTAAAGGTTGTCAAACAAATGTAAAATAAGAATTCGTTGAGTGGATTTCTAAATAGAAAGTTCTCATCTAAATTGAAAAGCGCTATAAAACAGTGGTCCGGTCCAATAACAGCTCTTTGAAATCCATTTATATGATTTGTAACCCGAATTTGTATGATTCAGGTTGAAGTAGTAACTATTATCATGATAAATAATCCAGTAAAGGGACTACAACAGTTGGCTCTATAGCGTTTTCTTTCTTCTGATCCTCCTCTGCATCATTTTTCTCTTCCTGGGCAGGACCCAGGCTCAGCAACTCTGCTTTGTACCCTAATTTTCTTAGTTTCACTGCAATACACACAGGATCTGCATCCCCTACGGCAGTTATCTTTCCCTCCTTCATGTCCACAGCAATAGAGTCCACTGAAAATAGAACAATCGCAGCTTTAGTAAACCAATACAGAGCAACAAACTTATAAGAAATATTGGGCAGATAATAATTTTGTATATGCAATAATGGCAATGAAGATTCGTGCCTCCAGCACCGGCAACAGCCTTCATGGCTCTTCTCTTGCTTCTCTCACCCTCCAAATGCAATTTCAACACCATGGCTCTTCTCTTGCTTCTCTCGTCCTCCTTCTCAGCATCATTTTTCTCTTCCTGGGCAGGACCAAGGCTCAGCAACTCTGTTTTGTACCCGAATTTTCTTAGTTTCGCTTCGATACACACAGGATCTGCTTCTCCCACCGCAGTTATCTTTCCCTCCTTCATGTCCAGAGCAATAGAGTCCACTGAAAATAGAGCAGTCTCAGCTTTAGTAAAAACCAATACAGAGCAACAAACATATAAGAAATGGGCAGAAAATATTTGTGTATATTCAATAACGGCAATGAATATCCATGCCTCCAGCCCCTGCAACAGCCTTCATGGCTCTTCTCTTGCTTCTCTCGTCCTCCATATGCAATTTCAACACCATTATCTGCACACCAAAATAATGGTTAGTGTAGTACTTGATTTAAACTCTTCAAATCACTTGACACACAAAACGGAAAGACACTGAGATTATGTAGAATATATATACCTTCATTTTCAAAGCTGATCAAGAAGTCAGAAGCTTTAATATTTGAGGGTTCAGCAAGACCAAATTGGCCTTCTGCAACGATGCTTTTTCCTGTATTCCAAAATGAAGGTTATGATGAATTCTCAACTGTTTAGCTGCAAAGGAGTAAATAGTTACAGAATCCGATCACTTTTGCGTGGAGCACGTTACTGGAATAGCAAATGTAAATTAATGTACGATGGAAAATAATGACCTCGTGGAAGAGTATGCGTTCACATGGAAGAATAAGGAGCAGCACTTTAATCTAAATCTATCGGCAGGCAACCGAGAAAGATACGTAATTCAAAGAGGAGTCTTCTGAGGACGATTTTGATTTAACATGTAAGATCGAGCAGTGTCAAACGAAAACCGGGGAAAATCGTATCTTGTTTAGACAACTCGATTTAAAAAACATCCTTCGTACTTCATTCCCACTTCAATTTAAGGATTTCTACTATCTAAAAACTAAAAACTTAGTGATTTATGTGAAGAAAAGTTGTTTTATAACATTTATCAAGATCAATGTTTTATAACATTTATGGACGGAGAGATAAAATTTTAATTATATGCTAAAATAAATGTCGGCCAGAAAACAACCAACCTGGGGAGATAATTATCTGCAAAAAAATGTGGGTTAGAAAAAAAAACACAATAATATGGGGAGATGTTGTCATGTTCCTACTTAACAAAATAATAAAAAATAAAAAATTGAATTATCTGCAAAAAAATTGTGCACAGGTCTTATAGTTACAAAAGGCGTTATGGAGAAGAAAATAAAAACGCCCACGCTTTATGGAGAATAAAAACGGGCATTTTAGAGAAGAAAAACACAAAAAAATGGTTTTGGTGCATGGTTAGGGAAATGAATAAAAACAATAGTTTGCATCATCAAGACTTAGGACCTATTGTAATATTTTAACATCATCAAGAACAACATCTCAAACAACCATGCCTAACCTCCCAAGATCATAACTTTTCTCTGTGTTGTAAAATGGACTCCATTAGGGGGCTTTAAGAACTAAGTATGGGTCATAGTCCCTTGACCATGCTTGGGGGAGGAAACTCAAGACTTATTCCCTAAAGGTATTTTTCAAAGCTTGAGGTATATGAATTGAAGGCATTCAAACCTCCATATAGGACCTCCGTATATGATATTTTGCATATAAGAGAGAATATGCAGTACATTAGAATTCTCTTAGAACTAGGAACATATTCTTAGACATGGTTGAGGGAGGAAACCTAATCTTTAGGCCCTAAAAGAATCCTGTAGACATATAGGGCCAAGAACGACACCTCAAACAAACACACATGATCTCTTAAGGGTATTTAAGTTGGGATATGGCCGTGATTAGGATTTTTTTAGGATTAGATATGGAGCATAAGGTGTTAATCATGGTTGGTACATAAAACTTTAATTTTAGGTTGTAAGCTAGCTTTTAGGGCTCAACGTCCATGAATGACACCTTGAATCACCATTGATGACCTCTCAAGTTGATAGTTTTGATTTGAATGGGAATATGGGAAACATTAGGGGTTTCTAAGCACTATGTATGTGTCTTTGGACCTTATACACAATAAAGGGAGGAAACCTAGGCCTTAGCCCCTAGAAGATGATTCTAGGCATCTAGATCCAAGAATGATGTGTTGAATAACCTCGATAGAGCCTTCCATGGTATCAATTAACTTGAAATGGGGATACTAGTTCCATTAGAACATTTTTAGCACTAAGTACATATATTAGGCCCATTGACATGGGTGGGGAGAAACGATTGGTCCTTGGGCCTTAAAGGAATTTGTTAACCATTTAGGGCCAAAATTGATGCTTCCAACCACCACACATGACATTGAAAGTGAATCCTTTGAATCTTAATGGGGATATGCATGCCATCATCATTTGTTGAGCACTAGGTATGCATCTCAAGGACATGGACATGTTGAGGGGAGGAAACTATGGCCTTAGGCCCTAACTAAAGCTTCTAGGAATCCAGGGATAGGAAGGATTCCTTACAAAATCACACATTGTATCTCATAGGTATATTTGGACTATGACTATGGATGTCAGTGCAATTAGGTTGTTTTGAGTAGCAGGTATGTGACCTTCGAGACATGATTGAGGGAATATGCTCGTTCTGTAGGACATAATAGAATATTTGAGGCACCCATGTTAATTAACAATTCCTTGAAGCACCACATATCACCTACTCAAGGTATGCTTGGTATCCAAGAAAATATGCACATACCTTTAAGAGGTTTTGAGCATTAGATATGGGTATTAAGACCTCAACATGGTCATGGGAGGAAATCCAAGAATCGCTTCGTAAATAATCTTTTTGGCATATATGGCTACACATGTTCCTTACTCACTATCCATCTATCCCTTACTCTCTGGCCCTCAAAGCCTTTGTATTCCCATCTCTCTCTATCTCTATGAATGTGTGTGTGTGTGTCTGTGTGTGTGTGTGTGTCTTTCCCACCTCTCTCTCTCACAACTTCCCTCTCTCTCTCTATCTCTATGTGTGTGTGTCACTAGGCTCACTCCCCATCTCTCAAAACCTCTCTCCACCTTATTTATACCTCCCTCACTATTCCTCCCTACATTACTCTATCTCTATTGCTCCCCCCTCCCCCCTCTCTCATTGTTTCTCACCCCTCCCCCTTTCTCTCCCACACAATATCTCTCTCTCTCTNGTCCCTTGCCCTATCTCTCTTACAACATCCTCTCTCTCTATCTCTATGTGCGTGTGTGTCCCTCTCTCATAACCTCTCTACACCTTCTCTATACCTCCCTCACTATCCCTCCCTCCATAACTCTCTCTCTCTATCACTCACCCCTCCCCACTCACTCTCTATCACTCAGCCTTCCCCATATCTCTCCCACGTAATCTCTTTCTCTCTCCCTCTCTCTTCATGTGTGTGTGTGTGTCCCTCCCCTAGATCCAAATCTTGGGCTCTATCAAGCATCGAGAGGGATCAAATCTCTCGAGGTGCAAACCTGTTCTTAGTTATTGCAGTCAATGAGCTCTCAGATTTGGTGTGTCCTATATATAGCTATTGATTTGAATCAAACCAAAAGACACATCTTTTTATTTAAGGTTGGCGTATAATATTTTTATTATTAATATTTAATATTATTTATGGCCGACATATAATATTTTTTATTTTTTTAGGAACAAACATTACAACATCTCCCCCATACCAGCCTAGATCCAAATGCTAGGCTCTATCAAGCACTGAGAGGGATCAAATCTCTCTAGGTGCAAACCTCTTCTTAGTTATTGCACTCAAGGAGCTCTCAGCTTTGGTGTGTCCTACATATAGCCATTGATTTGATTCTAACCAAAATACACATGTTTTTATTTAAGGTTGGCATATAATATTTTTTATTATTAATATTTAATATTATTTCTAGCCGTTAAGATCAACTTTGTTTTATCATAACTGCTAAAGTCTACAAAGGTGTACATGCCCTACCCACCTTTGGATTTGAACCTGGGACCTCCTAGGAGGAAACACATGATCTTAACCATTAGGCCCACTCAGGCTGTACTTTTAATCTATTTTTTTTAAGCTCACCTCCAAGCAAGACACCAATTTGGTGTATGAGACACCAATAATCTATAATTTTATTTTAAGGTTAGGAAAGTCAATATCGTAAAAAATATTTTGAGATTGTCCTTTAATTCAAAATTTTCCTTTGATATGAGTGTACTTAGAACATTCCATGAGAAACTGATTTTCATATTCAAATCTCTTGATTAAGTAGATTGGTGACTTAGTGAGGTTCCCCCTTTTACTCAACTTAACTAAGAAGTTAATTTTAACTTAACTTAAATCTAATCATAAAGATGAGGTTTATACAATTGTTTCAAATATCATGAAAATATCACCCATGTCAAAATATATAGGTCCCAATACTATTGCTTAAAAATATTGTGATATTTCATTTTCACAATATTTTAAAAACATCTCACATATTTGTATATTGCAATAAGTTTATGAAATTCATTTAAAAATTGGAGACCAAGGATTGAGAACAAAGGATATTTTCACCTCCCAATGCTGGGTGCCTCAATCTTGCGAAGTGTACCACATGACACATCCATCTCAAGAGAAGTGGAGCTCTACACTTTACCCAAGGAATACATCTCCTAATTCCATTAAGGAAGTTTAAGGTTTCATGAATGATATCATCATGTCATCTCATGGCACCTCTTATCTCCCTCATTGGAAGTATAGGATCCCATATCTCTTATCAATGGATTTAATTTCTACTATGGGAACCTGCGCCTCCACTACTGTGAAAGTACCTTTCTTAAGAGAAAATGGGTTTGTGCAAGAAGATGAGGGACCTTTTAGATGCAATCCTACTTTTAGGAAACACTCTCATGATACATAAAACTACAACGCGCTCCCATTATGTAATGATTTATTTGGTTAAGCTCGAGCCTCACATGTCATATGACACATAGGTTAGGCTAAGAAAATCGCACATAGGTTTTATAGTTACAAAATGCGCATGCATTACGGAGAAGAAAAACATGCACGCGTTATCGGAGAAGCAAAACACACACACGTTATGGAGAATTAAAATGTGCATGCATTTTAGAGAAGAAAAATGCGCACACATTATGGAGAAACACAAAAAACGGTTTTGGTGCATGGCTAGGGAAATGAATAAAAACAATAGTTTGCATCATCAAGACTTAGGACCTATTGTAATATTTTAGCATCATTAAGAACAATATCTCAAACAACCATGCCTAACCTACCAATATCATAACTTTTCTTTGTTTTGTAATATGGACACCATTATGGGGCTTTAAAAACTAGGTATGGGTCATAGTCTCTAGATCATGCTTGGGGGAGGAAACTCAAGATTTATTCCCTAAAGGTATTTTTTAATGCTTGAGGTATATGAACAAGGAATTGAACCTCCACATAGTACCTCCGTCTGTGAAATTTTTCAAATAAGAGATAATATGCAATGCATTAGAATTCTCTTAGAACTAGGAACATATTCGTAGACATGGTTGAGGGAGGAAACCTAGTCCTTAGGCCCTAAAAGAATCCTATAGGCATATAGGACCAAGAACAACACCTTGAACAAACAAACATGATCTATTGGGATATAGCCATGATTAGGATTTTTTAGCATTAGATATGGAGTATAAGGTGTTAATCATGGTTGGTACATAAAACTTTAATTTTAGGTTGTAAACTAGCTTTTAGGGCTCAAGTTCCATGAATGACACCTTTAATCGTCATAGATGACCTCTCAAGTTGATAGTTTTGATTTGAATGGGGATATGGGAAATGTTAGGGGTTTCGAATCACTATGTATGTGTCTTGGGACCTTATATAGAATAATGGCAGGAAACCTAGGCCTTAGCCCCTAGAAGATGCTTCTAGGCATCTAGATCCAAGAATGTTGCATTGAACAACCTTGATAGAGCCTTCCATTGAATCAATTACCTTGAAATGGGGATACTATTTCCATCATCACATTTAGCACTAAGTACATATATTAGGTCCATTGACATGGGTGGGGGGAAACGCTTGGTCCTTAGGCCTTAAAGGAATTTGTTAACCATTTAGGGCCAAAATTGATGCCTCCAACCACCACACATGACGTTGAAAGTGAATCTTTTGAATCTTAATGGGGTTATGCATGCCATAATCATTTGTTAAGCACTAGATATGCATCTCAAGGCCATTGACATGGTGAGGGGAGGAAACTATGGCCTTAGAACCTAACTAAAGCTTCTAGGCATCCAGGGATAGGTAGGATGCCTTAAAAAGTAACACATTGCATCTCATAGGTATATTTGGACTATGAATATGGATGTTAGTGGAATTAGGTGGTTTTGAGCAGCAGGTATGGCACCTCCGAGACATAATTGGGGGAATATGCTCGTTCCTTAGGCCATAATAGAATATTTGAGGCAGCCATGTTAATTAACAATTCCTTGAAGCACCACACATCACCTACTCAAGGTATGCTTGGTATCCAAGTAAATATGCACATGCCTTTAAGAGGTTTTGAGAATTAGATATGGGTATTAAGACCTCAACATGGTCAAGGGAGGAAATCCAAGACTGGCTCCCTAAATAATCATTTTGGCATATATGGCTACACATGTTCCTTACTCACTATCCATCTATGCCTTACTCTTTGGCCCTCCCTACCTTTGTATTTCCATCTCTCTCTATCTCTATGTATGTGTGTGTGTGTGTCTTTACCCCCCCCCCTCTCTCTCTATCTCTATATGTCTGTGTGTCACTCCCTCACTCCCCATCTCTCAAAACCTCTCCCCACCTTCTTTATACCTCCCTCGCTATCTCTCCCTACATCACTCTCTCTCTCTCTATTCATCCGCCCTCTCTCATTGTTTCTCACCCTTCCCCTTCTCTCACCCACACAATATCTCTCTCTCTCTATATGTGTGTGTGTGTGTGTGTGTGTCCCTCGCCATCTCTCTTACAACATCCCACTCTCTCTATCTCTATGTGTGGGTGTGTCCCTCTCTCATTCCCCCTCTCTCCACCTTGTCTATACCTCCCTCACTATTCCTCCCTCCATCACTCTCTCTCTCTATCACTCACCCATCCCCACTCGCTCTCTATCAATCACCCCTCCCTATCTTTCTCCCACATAATCTCTCTCTCTTTATTTGTGTATGTGTCCCTCCCCCTTCTCTCTATCTATATCTATGAGTGTGTGTCACTCCCTTACCCCCCCTTTCTCATAGCCTCTCTCCACCTTCTATATACCTCCCTCACTATCCCTCTCTCAATATCACTCTCTTTATCATTAACCCCTCCCCCTATCTCTTTTTCGCTCACCCCTCCCTCCCTCTCTCCCACACAATATCTCTGTGTGTGTGTGATGGAGGGAACGATAACCTCTATCCATGTTCTCTATACATCCCTCACTATCGTTCCCTCCATCACTCTCTTTATTTATCACCTCTCCCTCTTTTGCTCACTCATCCCCATCTCTCCCGTATAATATGTGTGTGTGTGTGTCCCCTTCTCTCACAAAATCCCTTTTTCTCTCCCTCTCTCTCCACCTTCTATTTACCCCCATCACTATTCCCTCCTCTATCAATCTATCCCTCCCATTCACCCTTAATTACTAGCCCTCCATGCCCCCTCTACCGTATCCTCTCTCTCTCTCTCCCAACTTTCACCCCTCCCTCCTATCTCTTTTCACCCTCCCTCTCCATATTTCTCTCTCTCACAACCTCCATCTATCTTGATTTCTCAACCCTCCACCCTCTATCTTTGACACCGTCTCTCTCTCTAGATCTCCCTATACATGTGTGTCCCTTCCCCCTTTCTATTCTTGTGTCTATCCCCCACCCCTTCACACACACACACACACACCTTCTATCCCTCCCTCAATATCTCTTTCCTTCACTCTATCTCCATCCCTCCCTCACTCCCCCTGCTCCCTCTCTATCTTATTCTCTCTCACACTCTCTCTACATCATTATCTCTCTCTCTCTCTCTCTCTCTCTCTCTCTCTCTCTTGTACTCCCTTCCTCTATGTTTTCAACTTATCCCTTCTCCTCAACCCCCTACCTCATTATGACCCTTATTCTCTATTTTATCGCATCGCATTCCCATCTCTTCAATTTCTCCCTCCTTTGCCTCTCTCCTCCAACACACCCTATTCCTCCTATAATACTCCATATCCACCTTTCCATTCACCAATCCTATATCTCATGAAACCATCACCCACTTCCTCCCCTCCACCTTATCTCCCTTTGTCACTAAAGTCTCGTGCACTATTTCTAACCCTATATGTCTTCAACACCACTTCTCCTCCTAATAGTGCTCTCAAACCCCACTCCCTTTCACCCTTGTAACCCATCATGTTCCCATTCCATTCATATTTCTCCACTTTAATTTACAACATCTTTTTAGGACCTTCACCCTTCCCCACCCCCTCTCAACTATTAACCATACTCACTCGAACTTACAATGTCCTCCTAGGACCTTGACCCTTCTCCACCCCCTCTCAATTATTAATCATCCCCACTTGAACTTCCAACATCCTCCTAGGCCCTTGACCCTTCACCACACCCTCTTAACTATTAACCATCCCCATCTGAAATTCCAACATCTTCCTAGGCCCTTGACCATTCCACACCACCTCTCAACTATTAAACATACATCTGTTGTTTTGCATATAGTGCTCTATTTTTTTCTATACACAATGCACATGTGTTATAGAACTACATAACGCACACATGTTTTGTAGTTCTATAATGCGCACATGTTTTCCAACTCTATAAGGGAGGGGAATTTAATTTGAATTTAAACATGCCAATTCACTTGCTCGCATGTCACCAATAGTCCTATGTGTATGGTTTGGAGTTTGCTTTAGTAATACCAAACTTGTGCTATGGTATATGATAAACCATAGCTAATTGGGCATTTATTTCAGTTTTTGAAGAAGGTGTTTACGCACTCATTATAGTATGCTACATGCAATCATTTTTGACAAAATCTTAAACATAAATAGTATTTTTCCTACAAATTCTAAATTTGTAATTTTTATTAAAAAATACTATATTTTCCTATTTTTTTCAATTTCTATTGTCCTAACTCCTTAACTAAAAAAACATGTTGTTAGTGTTTTTTTTTCATACCTTTCTCAATTCTTAATCATTTTAAAAAGAAATTATATGGTGCACTAGAAGACACTGACCTCTACATTCCATAAAAAAATGATTTCATGATTATTTCAATAAGACCTTCAAAGGCTACACCCACAGAATACATACCATTTTTGAGGAATGATCACTTAGATAATTTTAAAAAATAAATAAAAAATTACTAATATTATTTTGAAAAATAGCAGTGCACAAGTGCTATAGGGTCTCTACCTTGTAAATTTTTGTATCCTGAAACCATCATTTAGGCCCTCAAAGGATGCATCAACAAAAACATATACCTTATCATTTTCCTAAAAAATAAAAAGTGACTCTTAGAAAAAATGAAACTTGATATAGTTATAATTTTTTTCAAAACATAAAACTTATATCAATTTCCTACATTTAATCTTTTTTTTTCAAATCAAGATATTTTGTGTGAGTATCTCAAAAAATACAATTAAGTTGAGGGATTCTTGATTTTTCAGTTTTCTATTGCATCTAACATGCCAAAAGTGACCCTCATTAGCTTGCACTCACCCAAATGCTTTGTGTGACATCATGAATCGGTTTATTTTTTAAACCTTTAACCGATAGGTGAAGAAAATAATGAATAGCATTAACAAGTAGGTGGTACAGTTATTTCATTGGTTTGGTTGGATCCCCCATATGCCTTCGCATTCTGCCTTTAGGGCCACCCTGAGTTTGGCACATTATATTCAAATGGTGAGCATGAAGAGAATTGAGCTTATGACCCCAGTGAGATCTAAGAACTTCCATATTCCTAGAGTATTAGTCGAATAGACGAAAGTGAAAGCCTCCTTCTATGGTAATTTCTCGACACCCACACATGAGTAGATTCGTTGCATGGAGCAGAGAATTAGCAATCAATATGAGGTCCCGACACTTGAGGATATCATTACAGATTTTGGTCGGGTCAAGGAAGAACCTAGAAATACCCACTATAAGAAGACTTTCTCTCTCCTATGGCATACAAAAATTATTTTGGGTTATGCAATCACAAACAATGTCAATGGCCTACTTGGGCATGGGGACCATAGCCACTACCTCTCCACCTGGATAACCATATGGAGAACTCGCTTCAGAATATTCTTAAAGAACATATGGAACAATATGTTAAGCTGAACTCTCTAGCTAGGGAGATCATAGCCAAAGTTTTTCATATAAATGTTTCCCCTATGGAATTTAGGATCATCTTTCGCAGGTTGTCGAACACTAGAAAAACAAGAAAGGAAATCGCAGACCATGAAAATTTTAAGGATCCATAATTTTCCTAGGGTGTAGAAACATTTGAAAATATTACTAATTCTTAAATTTCCAACCTTAAAATGTTGGGCCATTTTTTTTCCAAAAAGATCAAATTTCTAAGGATTTTATATAGTTTTAGGACAAATTTGGCAATTTTTAGAGTAAAAAAAATTTATCACATGGAATTTGGGTGAATCAATTTAAAAAAAATTGAAAGAAAAAAAATTTGGTAAAAAATATAAAAAATCATCTCATGGGCTAAGTTATGGCCCTAAAATTTTCCTTGTCACAGACACTAAAACTAGTAGCTCCAAGGTGACACCTCCCATTACTATTTCGTATGATACTTAGTCTTATATGCTACTACCTCTCCAGGTGAGGTCAATGATTATCTGGTCAATTAGTTTCTGTTTTAAATTGATTTATTTTAGATTTGATGTCTAGTAACATCGGTCTGTAGGGAAGTTTGTATTTTAATTTTAACATTGAGGTATTCATAGTCATTGAGATGAACACTAGTCACAGACTTATGTTTTCTTTAGTATCAATCACTATAAATGGAAGTTAATTTATGAACTTTGAAGGGGTAACTAGTTTAGTTTTCCTAAGGATAGTCCATTCACCCTGTACTGTATCTTCTTTCTTTTTTATAATATCATCTTCTAGTCTTGAACTTTACAAAAAACAATAGTTTTTCACCATCTTTCATAAATTTAATGAGGGGAAATCAAGTGTTTTCATCATCCTTGGGGAAGGTATTATAGAGTGGGGATTTATTCTAGTCAATCATTATTTGCATTTTTATTTTATTTTTAAATTGAGTATAAGGTTTCCAATGTCCATTAGATTTTCCTCATTGGGTTTTAATGGAAAATTTAATACTTAAACCATATCTTTTAATTGCAACATTATTTTTTATCTACATTTATTTTTATGCCTCAGGTTTAATTTTTTCTCTATGAAATGTCAAGGACATTGGACCCACTATGGGTCCCATATACTGAGTTGTTTGACCCTCCTCATCAACTAAATTTGAATGCCAGGCTGTGTGGAAGGGAAATGAACAATGGAATCAATTGTTTGAAATACCATGCTACTAAAATTCTAGGCATGGAGTGGAAATTCATCCTATATCTACCCTGAAATCATCGTTATTTCCCCTCAATCAATTCTTGACAAAGATAAGAATAAAGGCGAGAAGGAACCATTGAGACCCAAAATTACAAGTGGAGAATTTGAATGAATCTTGGGAACCACAGATTTCATAGGGGTACGGGGGACATAGGGGAGTTCAACCCAATCCTCTACCATATATTGCACAATATATTTAATAGGATCACCATTATTTGTTTTGGGGTTCATTCATGGGGTATAACCTTCTATTAGGTCACTAGTTAAAAAATCTAAGAAGTCAAAAGTCAACAAGATTATGGCCAAATGTTTTCTATGGAGTGGCATTCCTTTACAATCAATGTTTGAGTTCATTGCTTTTGTTGGACTTGGTTACAAGGGTTCCACCTATGAAAAGTTCAAAGGGTCCAAAGTGTTTTCCATTAGTGAAAATTCAATAAAGGTTCCTCGTATGGTTGTTGCTCACAAGCCCACAATGGGATATTGTTACTAGAAATTATCAATTAATGCAAAAAAATATTGTTTCCCTAGTCTAAATAGATTATATGTAGAAAAAAAATACAAGAATGTAAACTTTCCCTAAATTTATCTAATCACTTTTTTGAAATGAATATGTACCTCTGATTGAATATTTTCTGTATTAATTTGAAGCCTCTACAATCTTGTAGATGAAGAGATAACCTGGAAAGGATTAGAAAACAAGAACAAATGGAAACATACAAGATGATATGATCTATTTAAATAATTGACCAAGGATAATTATTCTAAATGAAATCACAACTCATTTATTGTAAATGAAATCATAAATCATTTATGGGAAAGGAAAACATAGATGTATTAATGAAATTGACAAAAGAATGCAACCATGGTTCCTTGGTGTTAAAATTACTCTCCAATAGATATTTTCCTCAAATCTTCACCTAAACTCTAATGGATCCAAAATAAAGGTTTTGAAGTTCTCCCACTCATTTTTTTCAAACATGAAGGATGAGAAATAATTTATAGGAAAAAAGGGATAGAAGGGGTTGAGGATTTGAAGGAGAATATTAAGGGATCATCCTTAAGAGCTCAAGAATTCATATACTAATCATGATGATTAGTTGGTATAATAATCCACAAGAGATTCCTTCTATAATATTCTTGAAAGATTCCTATGGAAGCCTAAACGAGAATATCCCCCTCCCAGTAATTGATGAGTCAAATTATAGTACATGGGATTATTGTATGCAATAATAGTGGTTTTGTGAAGCAAACTATAGTGATAAAAACATTGCACAACTATGACAATATCCAAAAATAACTTCTCAACATGTGAATAATAGTTTTTACAGTTAGCAAGACTCTTACTAAGGTAATAGATCACATGTTCTTTTATGTCTTGGTCTTCTTGCACTAATACCATGCCAATGGTAGAAGTGGAAGCAACAAGGTAGAGTAGATAATATATTGTTTAATAGGGAGGGAGCAATACAGGTCCATGTGTAATCACATGCTTTAGATTATTGAATCCACGTTGAGCAAGGTCATCCCAAACAAAAGGAGTCCCTATATTTAATAAGCGCATAAAACCATGCGTTTTCTTTGTGTAATTGCATACAAAACGATGCAAGAAGTTTGTCTTCCCTTGCAAACTATGAAGTTCAGTAATATTTATTTGTGAAGGTAGGGCCAAAATAGCCTCAATTTTTAAAGGATATATTCATATACCATCCTTAGAAACGATATATCCAAGAAAACTTCCAATATCCACACACAAAACACATTTGTGTGGGTTCAAGCGAATATTATAGTGGCGACATCAAAGAAAAATTCCCCTATGATGTTGAACATGATGCACTCGATGTTTTGAATGAGTAGGTAAATCATCAAGGTACGGTTCCACTATATGCTTCGTGTCATGAAAAGCGTACATGACATGGCCTACTAGAATGTAACACCAACATTTTTAATGCCAAACCGAAACTTGTGATAAGAAAATGTCCCCCATAGGCATATGAAAGTCTTCTTATGTTGATCAGTAGGGTAAATCTCAATCTGATTATAGCCAGAAAATACATCCATAAATGAAAAAAAGACATTCTCGACACAATTATCGATGTAAGGAGTAGGATAGTTGTACTTAGGGAAATCCTAATTAAGGTCCCTAAAATCAATACAGAATCTTCATGGTCCTAGATTTATTTTCAACATATGATCACTATATTGCAGTCATTAGATGTGCATTGAATCGCATGGTAAACAACTTTGGGTGGAGTAAGAGATACTGAATCCTAGATTATTTTTCCTTCACATGAATTGTTATCAATTGTTGATATCATATTAATCAGACCAAATTGTGATGAAGGAAAGGAAGGTATTAAAGGAAAAACCCCCATTAATGAATGACACTTAAGAATACTGACTCCTATGTTCGCATAATGGGGAGAATATCGTCCCAATAGCGGAGCATTATTCACAGAGTTAAAACTAATTTCTAGATAAAAAAATTTGAATTGATAAATGATAACAATATTTCCTTGGTGAGGAAATTCGACCAAATGAAACATTGATGAAGCAATTGCAGTCATAGCGTAAAACCAACTTCTTCCCAATAAAATATTTTAATCCAATGGTCTATTAATTACTTCCACATGGATGGAAATAGTCCCCCCCCCCCCACCCCACATTAATAGATAACGACGATAACAATCCATAAGGTTGGAAATCAAAACCATCAAAATCTTTGAAGGTAGACAGTGAACGATTAACTTTGAAAGAACCAATGGCTCTCCAACAAGATAAATACATAATTGAAGTCAAGGAACCTTCGTCGAAAATAGTGTGATGGATCATTTTCCGACTTTCTTTATTAGCTATTTGAAAAGTAAGATGGTGAGAAAGTATCAACTTAAAATACTCAAGATTAAAAGTTATGGTATTAGTATTCTCCATGTCTATGCAGGCCCCAAGTGCTAAAAACAAGTTTTTAATCTACATAGGGCATGTTTGGAGTACCTCTAGAATAGACATAGCTCAAGGCTCCTGATCCAAATCTTCAACAACATTATACTATTGGGCAGCACAAACACTAGGATTAAAAACCGACTTTCATATGGTACTCTTTAGTGGATGCAATATTGTGCTAGAAATTAGTTTTTCTATGTGAAGACCATTCATTGGAGGAAGACCAGAAAGGGAATTTTTATCAATAGAAACCTCTTCAGTATTCTTTTATGTATATGGATCATAAATTTTTGATTGATTGGTCATGTTCACAATTTCGCTAGACATCATTTTAATGTCTTCTATAGAATACAAAGTTCCATGTAAAGATTCATGTTCAATTAGTTGTTGTTGTGTAGAGAAAGGGTTGGTTAACACTGTCGGTGTGGGATTTTTTTTAAGGAATTTGATGTCTATTATCATTTTAATGATTTCATTTATGAACATATATGTTTATTTATTAACCCTTGTTATTGTTCTTCCATAGATGCATTGACCTCTCATTGTGGTCATAATGCATACAATGTCGTCACTCGGTCGTGGTTTTGAGAACATTTAGCATGGTTTTTGTTAGAAATATTAATTAATGGAAGATCTGTATAAGATCTCATCTAACTCTGTCAGATTCTGTATCAGTTCATTTTTTTTAGACAGTCTGACAAGATTGAAGAGTCCACGATTATGTAATGAAGTCCAGTCGAATTAAATTTCTGAACTTAAGTTTCTGGGTGGATAGTTATTACAGTCTTTATTGTTAATTCAATAGATTCATGGAGAAGCAAATTTTAGTTTTCCTATAAATAGAAGAAGAAGATGGTAAATCAAAGAGAGAACTATGACAAAATTTTGATCAAAGAGTGAAGAGAATAGTGTCGAAGCTCAAGCTTCTATGTGTTTTAAAATGTCGATAACTAAAGCTCTGTAAAAGGAAAAATATCTCTATAAATTTTTAAGGTTGCATTTACGATATATAGTTCTCTGTAATGTCCTAACAAGTTATATAAATCAAATAGTTTATGGTTGAATACATGTTTGTTTAGATGCACATTCTCTCTAGAATTACTTGAGTAAATGTTGTTTACATTTACAATTTAAGTGAAAGATCAAATAATCCATAAACATTTCACCCAGTAAAAGTTCAAGGTTTTACGAAAAAGTGGTCGACTCAAGTCTTCCTAAATGTTTGGTTATATGATTTTGTAATTATATTGAATTGTTGTTGTGTTGAGTTTTACTTCATGTTACCGATCAGTGAAAATATTTGTAATTTCTGAAGTCCTTAGGCTAAGAAATATACCTTGTAAAACTTTACTAAAAGAAAACCGGTTGAAGTCAGTTGGTTAGAACCAAAAGTCAATCAGAAGTAAACAGTCAAGTAAGTTGGTTAAAGTAGAACTGGTTGAATTCAATCAGTTGAAGTAAAACCTGTCGAAGTCGAGTAAGTCGATAAAATTAACAAGTAAGAACTTGTCAAGGTAAAAAGAGTCAGGTTAAAAAGTCTGACCAAATTTAGTCTTTTAAATACTTTGGTCAAGTTTAAAATTCAACTTGTCTAGTCAAAGTTAGACAAGTTTTACCCAATGAGAAAAATAGGTCAAAGTCCTTACATGAAAATTTTATAACTGAGCGGTAACTCAAGTTTATCCGACTCAGTTCTGTTAACTGATATCAGAGCAGATTTTGGAAATAAATCTTGTATTAAAAGTGAAAAAGTAATTTTCTAAGGAAAATTAAAAATTAAAAATAGCTTCCACTTCTAGTTCAAACATGTCGAGTTTGAAAACTCCAATTTTTACAGGAAATAATTATGAATATTGGTCTCTAACAATGAAGTCTTTGTTCATAGGTCAATATGTTTGGGAAATTGGCAAGTATGGTTATGCAGAACTTGCAGATCAAACAACATATAACAATCTCAAACAAGCTCAGAAAAATGCTCTGAGGGAATAGAGGAAGAAAGATGGAAAATCTCTATTCTACATACACCAGACCATGCATGAAAGCATACTTCCAATAATAGCAACACCAATTACCGTTAAGCAGGCATGGGACACATTGGAAACTTCCTATCAAGGTTTGGACAAGGTAAAGACTTCCAAGTTGTTGATTCTTAGAATATATTTTAAATATCTATTAATGAAATATATAGAGTTAGTAGACTCGTTCTACACCATAGTTGTGGGTCTAATAAATAAATTGAATAGCATGGATAAAATATATAATACCAAAGGGTTGTTGAAAAAATTCTTAGAAGTATTCCCCCAATATTTGAATCCTTGGTTATGACCTTGGAAGAAAACAAAGACATGTCGGTGTCTACCATTGATGAGTTGCAATATTCACTCATCAATCATGAACACATAATCAATAGATCAAATAAATCATTGGAAGGTGCATTTGCAGAACACTCATCCATAAGTCATGGTAGAGGTAGGGGTGAAACAAATCTAGAGGCAAAGGAATAAACTCTAATAGAGGAGGACGTGACAACAGTTCTATGAATGTCGATGGTAGAGGATAAAATAAGAACCCAATTTAGCCAAGTAGTCACAAGTTTGATAAATCAAAAATTCGATGTCATTATTGTAAGAAATGTGTTCATTATGCATATGAATGCAGGAAGAAACAATATCACCAAGGATGGAAAATCCCAAATCAGTCGACCAACACCACCACTCCATCAAGCACAATGTTAATGGAATATGCATCTCTAATTTAATCAAATACTATCCAAGAAAATCCAGATGACATATCGTACTTAGATTCAAGTTGCAACAATCATATGACTCGTAATTTAAATTTGTTTTCCAGTCTAGATAATTAATTTCAAATTGATGTTACACTTGGAAATAATGTCCAAGTCACTGTTTTGGGAAAAGGTATTGCTGGTATTCTAACCAAATATGGGCAGAATAATTTTATTCCTTATGTATATTATTGTTGCACCTAAAATATCCACTAATGCATGAGCACCCTTCAAAGAACTTGGTCATGGATTCTTGTGGTGACCTTTTTTCCACTTTTGAGAATGTCGATGCACTTTCCCTCTTGTGACAAAGCGTCAATTCCTGTTTTCCTTTGACATTAGGCATCCTCAGTGCTTTTCCCTTTTGCATAGAAAGTATCGGCACCTTTTCCCTTTGAGGAAAAAGCGTCGATAGACTTATAAGAAGAAAAACAGAAGATTCGAGAAGCTTCCATGCAAAATCCCTCGTGAAACTTGTTCCTATTAGTTAGGGAGATGTGGCATTCTCCCTCCTCACCCATTTTGGAGACATTTACCTCCATACACACTCTTTTTGGTCAAATTGGCCTAGTTAAAACACTATACTAAGTATTATTGACATTAATTGACATCAATGGAGCATTAAATGTCATCATCCAGCCACACCCACGCCTACCACTACTACATTTCGACCAAAAATCCGACGGCTGTCATGTCGGATTTTCGACACTTTCCTGTCGCATGTACGACACTTTGATTTTTTCTTAAGCGTCGGAAACTTGTCGTTGGTTATCCGACACTTAAGTAACCATCGGTTAAGAGACACTTAACTAACCGTTGGTTAAATGTAAACCGTCGGATAAGCGACAGGTATAACCGTCGCTTAAACCATGGCTCTAGAGAGTAAGCATTGCATAAACGACAGATAGAGATGTCGCTTAAGCGACGGATATGAAGAAAACGCATCGCAAAAACAACATAGCGAGCCGTCGCTTATGGGACGGATATCAAGAAAAAGCGTCGCAAAAACGACATAGAGAGCTGTCGCTTAAGCGATGGATATGAAGAAAAAGCATCGCAAAAACGACATAGAGAGCCGTCGCTTATGGGATGGATATCAAGACGAAGTGTCGCATAAACGACATCCAGATCCATCGCTTAAGCGACGCGTATTAGGAAGAAGCGTCGCATAAATGACAGCTAGAGCTGTCGCTTAAGCAACGGCCGTGAATTTTTTTTTTTTTAAATACCTTAAATATACCTATATTTCAATTCAATGAATTTGTCTCATAACTGCTATTGTCTTCCTGGCAGCCAAATGTTTACTAAGTTAAACTTTCCCCAGTACTTAGCCGAGAAGATTAACCAAGAGCTCCATGAGTTCAATTCCACCAGGTCTTTCCAATATAAGTCATACAGAGTATATCTTATTATTCATAAGAATTATGCTATGATGGAGAGTTTTTAATTGAGATTGGTCAATGAGCTTCATGTTCTGCTACCCGTGATCGAGTGGTTGCCCATGGTCCGAAGGCCTCCCAACAAAAAGGGCTTCTTCTATTATATCAATGTCTTTATTAAATAGTCTCGGTTGAGACAATATGTTCTAATGATGCAAACTAAAGAATCCTACATGGCACCAAATTGTACAGCTCAAGCTCCTAATGGTAGATGTGGCAAATTTACATCATATTTATTAAAAGTTAATTCAACCAGCAAAACAATCAATGATAAATAATAGAAATCATTGAACAAAGGAAATAGTGCAACATTAAATGAAATGAGGTTTAGATAGAAAAAGAATGAAACCGTAAGATGAAGATCAACCTCATCTATCTTGTCCATTGGACCATAAGTTGGTTTTAGCTTATAAGTTTTTTCTGGCTTCTTTATTCTCCTTACTGAACCAACAACTCATTGGGAAACTGTTGGAAAGCCTCCCTGCCTTTTGCACACATTTGGGTTTGCAACTCGCTAGAATAGGCTAGATAGCTTTCATCAGCTTTGCACATCTTCCATTCATTTTAATTTCTCCTCCGAAAGATCCCAGTTTCTTGGTGATTCTCTCTATCCATTTCCTAAATATTTTTACTTGAGAGATAGAGATAGAGACAGAGCATCCATCCATCTGAAGACAAGAGAAATGACATCATAAAATAAATAGTCTGTAAGACCATGTGCTAAACTTTTGGAACAATTCTTCCATATCATCCACCTCTTACCCTAAGCTATAAAGTAAACATTGTGATTGAAGGATGCATGTAGACACATTCACTTGCCTCTTTCCCTATGTGTAAGTGCATGTTTATGAGAATGAGAGAGAGAGAGAGATGAAATTATGAAAAACATCCACCAAGGCCACCTGGTATATGGGACAGAAAGGCTTACAAAGGAAAGAAAAGAGACAGAGAGAGAGAGAATCTGAGCTTTCTGTGACAGTGTTACATGACAAAAGATGGTTGTTCTTGACAGCATGGCTAAATCAGTAAAAGCTTCATACCGATGCTTAAGAATGATCTCCAATGTCCAACCATTGACAATAAATACAACATCCTGCTAACATTTGTATAGAGAGAGAAAACAGACTCAGTTAAGCACACAATTCCAGTAAAATAAAAATAGAAAAACCCTTCCCAGTCAATTTACTTTCAAGTTTCAAATCTTAAATCATGCTTTTCTTTAGCATTCAAAAATATATCCTTCTATTAAAAATGGTTGATAACAATCACAAAAAGAGATCTATGCCACTTTTTCTAAAGCTCAAGGTAGGCTAACCAAGTGCAACTCACACAAGACTAACCTGAAACTGATAGCATCCCGAATAAGAAGTAGTTAAAGAATCCAGATTCAAACACAATAAGCAATAAGTAGCAAACCTTATGTTCAGTACTGCTTATTCTCATGGTAAGAAGAACACGTTCGAGACTTCTGGAGACTTCATCAAGATTTTTCCCTTGAATAAACAAAAGCTGACCTTCTGGTTCTGTAAGGAATTCAAATCTTGCATTAGCTGCCTGAACAAAAAAATTTAAACATGCTTCAAGTGAAAAGATGGTGATCAATTACAAAAAAAAATATGATGTGCCAAACATGACATCCCAAATACAATGCAGTATATCATTTTACTATCTCGGTTTACTTTTAAGTTTTCAATAAGTTATAGTAATGATCATGTCCATTATAGATCTAAAAGCTAGTTTGACAAACAATCCCCAAAGATAAAAGAGAAAAAAAAATCAGGAGGAACCCAAAAGGGACTTTACAGTAGGCCCACTTAGCTAGGATTTGCAGCATTTAGACAAGATTGATTTACCCACCTTAGCACTGATTTTACCTATTATGCTTTTCAGTCACAATTCTCATCAAATTGCCTCTCTGTGATGTCAATTTCAAGGTATTTCACCATCTGTTTTTGTGAAAAAAATGTAGAGGGTTCTTCAATTCAATTTTGTAAAAAGCTAACCAACATTTTTTACCCTATTTTCTGAAATTCTCCATATCAGTACAGGTGTTTGTCCATGTAATTGTCATTCTTTCACTCTTTTGAGAGTTTTAACTGGCTTTTTTCTGGCCTTGCAGTGCATCAATTGCTAGTTATCCTACTCTGATTATTCGTAAATCGTTCAATGGTAAAACCCAACTGAAGAGGGAGAAACAGCAGAAGGCATACTTATGGTATACAGGAGAACAAGCTATAATAGACTAGCCTTGCTAAAGATCAATTAGAAGCCTCCAAACTGCAGTTCACTAAATTGACATCAATTGTTAAAGAACAATAGGGCATTATTAATGAACAACAAAAACAATCCTTGACCAATCTGCTCAGATCAGCAGACCAGAAATTTCCCATTCTAAATTCATTCTCTTCTCATGCAAAATGATTAACAGTGATGCAGAAGAGATAACTCGTGTCCATTTTTCTAACACCGCATGTTTTTCTATAGTTTGTATTCAAGTATGCTCAAAGGGCGTTTTTACCAATTTTTGGTTCATTCTTTGTTGATCACTGATATGCATGGCCCGTGACAAGACA
>LPNX010812720.1:9224-31776 GCA_001517045.1 Pseudotsuga menziesii
AACTACTAATTGGATATCATCACTATAATCCTCAAGCACATGAAGAACCTGCAATTTTTTATGTTTCTCATGATCCATCATGTCATGATAATCCTCCAAGAAATCTACCTTATGAAAATCTAAAACATCGAAGGAAAAACAAGTGTCTTGCAACTTTTCAAGAAGTTGCTCATTTTGAATTGTGAGCTTATCAATAACTTCATTATTCTTCAAGTAGGATTCATGTAACCATTCAATAAGCTCAATGGAATTTTTTCTATCAAAAATCAAAGACATGAAATTACCTTTGATGTTGCACATTGCTCTTTGGATCTTCTCCATGTCTTCAAGGAAGGATGGATCCTCCAAGGAAGTAGCTCTCCAACAAGAATTTGATACCAATGCTTGAGTGTCATGGAGTATGCTAAGGGATTCTTGGATATTCTTTTCATTCATCTTTAAGTACCCTTCAAGAAAATGAGGCTCTTGCAAATGAACCTCCTCATCTTCTTCCTTCTTGCTTGGACCAACTTCATGAAGTTCAAGTGGTGATGGGGAAGTTGATCTTGTTTCTTCTTCAACTACTACAAGGTCTTCATTTTCATGTTTAATGGAATTTTGGCTTGCAGAAACATTTTGAAATATGATCTCTATGTCACCAACATAGAGTTGTGAGCACCCATTAGTAAGTACTCCTTCAAAGTTCAAGCATCCCTCAATAGATGCTCTTTGTTTCATGTCCAAGGTAGCATGTGTCTCAAAATTATCTTCAGTATTTTCAATAAAAACTTCTTCATACTCATGTGATGTCTCTTCATATTTTTCAGAGTCACTTGGGAGTGAATTTCGATCATCTTCATGTACTACTTCTTCTACTCCACCTATCTCAGAACTAGGTGGTTCATGGGTCTCCTCCTTTTGCCCCTTCAAGCAAACTGATGCTTTTTTCCCCTTGGTTTTCTTAAAATCAATATATTTTTCCCAACTTTGGATAGCCAAAAATTCAAATCCTTTCATAATATTCTTGGTCATGTCTTAAAATATAGGTTACATGCTTTTTATTATCTCCTCACCATCATATGAGGTTCTCTTTTCATGCCTAGTCATAGTTTCCAAAAAATTGTCTTCTTCTCCGACTTTTTTTTTCCTCTTCAACAAAAGAACTTTTGGTTACAATATATAATGGTGGTACCTGAAATATTGTACTCGTAAATATCAGACCACATCAGGTTCCAAGATCATGCTCTGATACCACTGTAATGTCCCTTTTTGAAATTTTACTAAATGACCAATTTTTCAATTTTTTCACAATTTTGGCTCTTGACTAGTTTTGATGTCTAGACCTCCAAATTGACCCAAATGCTTGCAAATTTTATCTGAAGGTAAATGAATGATAATATAACTTAAATATAATTATAATTTATGTTTTTTGACCTCCCAATTACTTTACAAACTTTTTTAATGTTCTGTTCAAAGTAGGAGTCTTTACTAGCAAATTGGGGCTCCAATTCCCCCTGGGTAATTGCCGAAAATGGCTTCACAAATGATCCCAAAGCCACTTGAATTTATGAACAGAGGCTAGGTATGTGTAATGTACCTTTTAAAATTCTCATATGCATCATGGTTCAGTTTATACAGGCTGTTATGACTCTTTCCAAAACAACTCCCAAGTCACAATTTCGATCCTTGGGGAAAATGCACCAAATCTTCTCCCAATGCAATAAAAATGAGTAAAATGGCTTCCAATGCTTAAGTACTGAACATGAGACTTTAAATACACATTAATTACAGTCCATACATCATACATTTATCATAGATACATTCCTCCATTCGAAATAATAAGCATTACCATGGCATATATCAAAATGGAGTGGAAATGGTCATTGTTTGCTCATTAAAAGTCATTTTGACATACAAATCTTGGAAATTTCGACTTGAAACTTTATTAGAAGGAATAACAGATCATATTGAACTGATTACAATCATAAATGGACAATTAAAGGCTCTCCCAATTCGAAATCATCAGCATTACAATGGTTCACAACAAGATAGTAGGGCAATGACACTATTTCTTCATTGTTCAACATTTTTACATGAATGATTTTGGGTATTTTGACCTGAGAGTATTCTAAACATGAAATAAAAAGAATATACATCATAACATAATATAATTATCATTATAATCTTCCCCAAATATATCAATAGCTCACCCAAAGCGCAATCCCTCCATTGGCATGAATATGGTGTGAAAACTAGAAATAGTTGAGAGAGCGTGCTGCCATAGAAGAATCCACATGCTTTCCTGTAGCTTACACCTGAAAATAAGACTCCATTAAAGCTCCATGAAATACCTGAGTGGCCTTTCCAAACACCAACTAGGATGGGAATCTTTCACCCTCGAAACTGGCTTAAGCAAGAAAACTAGTCATCCACTAGCTCTCACAATTCACAAGTGAGCAAAAGCTTCTTCTCATGGCTGATCCCTGTGTTTTATAAACATTATTAGCCTTATAAGGTTCCAAATCCATCCATAAACCAAATCCAAGTTGAATTGGTGTGGCTTCTCATGCTATGCCATGTGGCCTCTCTCTTCACCTTCCCTCTTCTCCCAAATTTGAGTAGGAGCCTCTTGGCCTTCTCCAACTCCCAAATTCGACCTCTAATATGCTCTATTCAGTCCTAACATGTTAGTATGTCAGTATGTCAGCCTTCAGATCTGACTTGTGTCATAACTGTCATAGAATCTCCATCATTGGTGTCATAGATGTCATAAATGTAAGGGGAATCTAGCCAAGTGTCCATGAAACTCCTATTTGGCTCTTCCTCTCCCATGTAAGTTACAATTCATCCCAAATTCAACCTATGAAGTATATGGACAATTATATTAGCCTTATAATCCATCCAAAAACATTAGGCTTCCCATATATTCAAATTTGCAAGAGAAAGATACCATTTAACATAGGAATTCTAGCTAGTGTGGGCCTTATAGTCTCCATGTGTCTTCATGCTCCATTGCCACTTCCATTTTCTCTTGTATTTATTTAATAAGCTACATTATTAAATATTTATCCCCTTCTAATGTCTAAACATAATTTATTATCCCCCTTATTCCAAATATCAAAGCTTCCACCCCCAACCTAGGAAACTAGTGATTTTCCTCCTTAGCAATTATTTGACTTTTAGCATCCCTTTGACAACTTTCATGAACATGGAAAATGTGATTTGGCCATTGTGACCCAATGCAAAATTTGGGACATTACAAATTGCTTCTGTAATGTATATCTGCAATCCTCTAACTGTTGATTGAGTATTGGTCAAGTTTAGATCAAATTGCAATGCCATATCCACATGGAAGCCATTTAATCTCTAGAAGTACTCTATCCACCTGGCTTCCTGGAAGATGGTAAATACTTCCCCATTTTTGCATAGAGACACTATGTTTTCAGGTTTGTGTCTCATTGGGATACCCATATTGCTTCCATTCTGTAAGTTCTGTTGTCAAATGCAAGAATTAGCAAACTTAGATGTTGGAGTTACAACATGCAGTAACAGGAAATGGATAACCAAAGTTCAATTGGGTATTTTCGAAAAGTTGGCACAATTAGTTTCAAAAAGTGGCACAATTATTTTTGGAAATTGGCACGGTTATTTTTGGAAATTGGTATGTTTATGGGCTAAAATCGATTGGTCGAATCTCGCATGAGTTGGGTAGAATGATGGTCATATCAGAAATACGGGCAATAAATTTTTGACTTGTTTCCCTTGCAGAGAACTAATAAAGGTCTGCTAACGAGGACTAACGCCATGGTTAGATATTTGTTGTTGTGTCAAATCATGCCTAATTATGGTTATGATTAGAACCCGTAACTTTCAATATAATGTTGAGCCAACATCCTTCCATGGTGGTGTTATTTCATGGTCGCATCATTCATGAGGATATAAATATGCACATGCTTTCGTGAGTTGGTTGTCATCAACCGAGCGGGTAAAGTACATCCATGCTGGCACAAAAGTACATGATGATCAAACAAGCATCTAATGTTCCTAGTGGAGACTGGAGTAGGCTAATAGAAACTCGCATACATATAACAATCTTGTGGTTGAAGAATTAGCGGAGTCGCAACCATGAAATGGAAAGATCTAGCAGAGTCGCAACCACAAAATAGGAAAAGTTGGCAGAATTTTAGCGGAGTTGCAACTATGAAAAGAGGAAAAGTTGGACGAATTTAGCGGAGTTGCAGCTATGAAATAGGAAAATTTGGCAGAATGTTAGCGGAGTTGCAGTTGCGAAAATAGGAAAAGTCGACAGAATTTAGCGGAGTTGTAGCTGCGAAATAGGAAAAATTGGCAGAATTTTGGCGGAGTTGCAGTTGCAAAATAGGAAAAGTTGGCAGAATTTTAGCAGAGTTGCAACTGTGAAAATAGGAAAAGTCGACAGAATTTAGCGGAGTTGTAGCTACAAAATAGGAAAAATTGGGAGAATTTTAGCGTAGTTGTTGATGGGAAATAGAAAAATTTGGTAGAATTTTTAGCAAAGTTGCAACTATGAATCCAAATATAAAGGGATATATTTTTTTAAAATTCATAGTGTCGTTGGTTTTCTGACCTCTATGAAGTGAAATTTGTGGTTAGATTTCCATTAAAACTGACAAAGTGGTTACACTACCGATGACAAAGCGGAGGAAACTTCGTCGGATAGTCGACCTAAATGAAGTGAAATTTGTGGTCATATTTACATTAAATCCGACAACGTTGCTACACTATCGACGAAGGGGAGGAGTCGGATATCCGACCTCTATAAATGAAACATAGTCAGAAATCCAACGCCTATGCACTTAAATTTGCAAACAGATTTCCAACGTCTACAAAGAAAACTTAGACGTAGTTCTGACATCTATGCATTGGAATTTGTGGTCGAATTGTTGACGACTACGAAGCAAACATAGTCGGATTTCCGACATCTATGCACTGAAATGTGTAGTCGGATTTTCGACATCTACGAAGAAAACTTAGTCATATTTTCGACGAGTATTTTCATTGTCAGAAAACTGCTGAAAATTAACCGACGTTTAAAAAGAAAGAGGATTGTCGAAGCCCCGACAACAATATGTCGAAAATCGGATATCTAAACAGTCGGATTTTGTGTTAAAAAATGCTAGTGCATGATTAAGTTTAGTGGTCACATTTATCAATCACAATCCAACTCGAGTTTTCAACCTTGCATCCTTATACTTATACTATCCCTCCCACACTTTGAGTTTTATGTCCTCATAAAATTTAGATGGTAGGCAACTTAGGTAAGATTTTTATGAGACTAGAAAGTGTTGTTAAGTTGAGAAACTTGTATCTTAATGACTTACCTTGGAACACAGTTGTTGATTTGCATTATTGTCGTGAAACTTGGTAGACTCTTGTAGAGTTTCTAGTTGGTAGACTCTTCTATTTGTTGCTTATGCTGAAGAATTTCTTGGTACCTGAAAGAAGATACTTAGTAATTCAAGGATAAAATCATGCCTTTTTCCTTAAAAAAAAAATATTTACAGATTTTTTCTCGGACGGTCTATCTCAGGCGCTTCCTAAGAGGGTTTTTTTGTGACTAGGGGAATCGACAACTAGGGATTGGGATGGTACTCGCATGACACGGGGTCCATAGATCTATTCCTGCTACCACTATAACCCTAGGTGCCCCACAACAGCCCTTAAGCATGGGACATGGGTAATCCCGGGTGTGATTTGAACTCGTGACCTCCTTTATAACATGTGGCCTCATATCAAGCGAATCACCACTTCCTAGGAGGTTTTTCACCTAAGACTTTTTTTATTATTATTTTTTCGTTTCTCTCTCTCTTTTTTATATGCATCCTAGAAAATTGCCTTTGTTTTGAGGTTTTCAATTTTACATTCTATCCCAGGCGCTTCAAAATAAGTTTTCACCTAAGAAATTTATTTATATTTTTTTCTCTTTTTTTCTTGTTTTTTTCTGATGCCTTTTGTTGATTAGGTCAGAGGAGGGCTTGACTTCCCTGAGATCAACTCCATCTCTGTTGTTTTGAGTTTTTCTATGGATAATTCCTTACTAATAGGTTTGTTATAGAGCTTTAGATGATGCCCATTGCATAACATTGGTATATGCTCCTCGTCTATAGTGGAGATTCTAATTGATCCATTGTCATAAATAATTCAACTTGATAGGGGACCAACTATATAGTTCTTAACTTACCTTTGAAATCATTAAATATTGAGTCATATAGTAGGGCTTAGTCTCCTTCTTTGAAATCATTGTTTTTTACAAATTTGTCATGCCATGCCTTCCTTTCCTGCTGAACTATTTCTGTAGGATGTAGGGCTTGTTTCCCGAGCTCATCTACTTGATTAAGTTGGACTAATATTTCCTGTTGTGTTGTAGATATATCCATATTGAGTTCCACTATTGTCCTTAATGTTTTGAGCTCACATTCTATAGTGAGCATGATCATTTTTGCATATACTAGCTCATATGGTGTGAGACCTGTGGTAGTCTTCCAAGTGGTGTTATATGGCCATGTTGCTTCATGAAGTCTACTAGCCCAATCTCTTCTATGAATTTGTACTGTTTTGGTCAGGATATTCTCTATTTCTCTATTGGTAACTTTGGCTTGGCCATTTGCTTGCGGATGATAGGATACTGATTTTATGTGCTTGACTTTGTTCATTATGAGGATATCTTCAATCAAGTTTGATGTGAATTGTTTACCTCTATCAATAAATAACTCTCTAGGAGCTCTGAATGTAGTAAAACTTTCTTCTGTCAAAAATTTCGCAATTGATTCCTCATTTACCAATCGTAATGCTTTCACTTCCACCCATTTGATCAAGTAGTATGTGCAGACAAATATGTGATTCTTCATGTTATATGGAGGATATATAGGTCAAATGAAATTCATCACCAATTTTTCAAAAGATTCTATTGTTACTTGGGGATGGATGACCATTTCATCTCTTTGTGTTGGCTGGCCCATTCTTTTAAAATGATCACATATGGAAACATAATCTGTTGCATCTTTGTATAAAGTTGACCAGTAGTATCTTGTCTGCAACATTTTGTATGATGTCCTTTTGGCTGCATAGTGTCCACTACATGGTTCATCATGACAAGCATGAAGAACTTCATGGAATTCATCTTCTCAGATGCATATTCTCAAGATGTGTTCTGGTCCTTTATTAAAAAGGTATCCTTAGATCCATGAGAATGGAACACTCTTCCTAATTATGTTGCATTTCTCTTTGTAAGTGAGTGTTGAGGAAATTTCCTAGTAGCCAAATAATTTGCAATATCAAAAAAACATGGAGTTGGTATAGAGATGCAAAAAAGGTGTTCATCTGAGAATGAATAATTTATTAGATCCTTATCTACAATGTGAGTTAGTCTGGACAATAAATCTGCTACTACATTATGTTTCCCTGGTTTATCTACGATAGTTATATCGAATTCTTATAATAGTAAAATCCATATTATTACTCTACAACTAACATCTTCCTTAGTCATCAAATATTTAATTGTTGAGTGATAAGTATGGATGAATACCTGATATCCGATGATGTAGTGTCTAAACTTGTTGATGGAGTATATAACAACAAGAAACTCCTTCCCCGTGACTGTATAATTAAACTATGCTCCTACAAGATTATAACCTGTTTTTGGAAATGGATAATTCATTTTGCATCCACCTATGCAAACATAATAGAAACATGGGCACTCAATTAAAATATATTCGCTTTGCATTCCGCTCGACATGACCAAAAAAACTGGAAAAAAATTGATTTTAAAATAGCGATATCTCCACCATCTGGACTCCAAACGAGACGTTTTTTTTTTGAAATTTAGTATTTTTGTGAGAGGAACTTAGATATGAAATTTGTTTCTTAAAAATATGCATAGAATTTGTAAAAAAACAATAATCTAAAATTCTTCGCCCAAGTTTACCTTAAACACTTCTCTACAAGGGTTAGGGTTTGAAAGAAAAAAATCAAACATGTAAAATAAAGCATAGATATGAAAAAATACTACTTGGGTATTGTAGATCGGGTCACAAAACTACTAAATATGAATATCCCATGTAAAATAATGAGCATATGTTGCTTAAAAAAAAATTATACCGAGGAAGGTAGAGCATAACAACCTCCTCTGATAACATGATATAATATTGTGAACATATGAAGTAATATCATAACACAATATAAACTGTGGAAAGCATTATTAGTCTATCCTTCTATCTAACAAGCAACATAAAACATGAAATAAAAATTGGAGAAAAGAGAACAACAAGAAAAGACCAATATATGTGGTTCACCCAATATGGGCTACGTCCACGGGAAGGGTTGCATCTCCCATTATTTTGAAAACAAATCTCCAAGATTACATAGAATCCTCACATATGAATCACATGATCAAGCTCCATCACCCAATCATGTGTGTACAAATGACATACACAACTTGTGATGTGTGATGAACTATAATCAACACATACCCAAAAGGGTCTCTTTCACCTCTCTTATATACCAAGAGGTTTGGATTACAATACATCACATAACAAATGTAGGATAAATGCCTTTCCACCTCTTTATATAGAGAATGGTTACAAAGGATATAATTACAATGATGCATGTGGGATAACTCTATTTTATAATATTATAGTTATTTTATGCTTTTAAATGATATTTTACCAATATATCACATAAGTCATCATTGCATATTCTAATAGTTAATACCAACCACTATTTTCACTGATAGTTCCATGGATTTTATTGTTGGTCTTTCGAAAGCAGGAAACAAGTCAGTCATCATGGTGGTAGTTGATCGAATTTCCAAATATGCTCATTTCTGTGCACTCCAACACTCATTTACCCCAACAACTGTTGCCCAAATTTTTCTAGACCAAAATTTCAAACTCCATGGCATGCCTACCTCCATTGTGTTATATCATGATCCCACATTCACTAGAAAATTTTGGCAATAATTGTTTATACTACAAAGCACCTAGTTGCAAATGAGCGCATCTTATCACCCCCAAACAATTGGATGGATAGAAGCACTCAACAAGTGTCTTCAAACCAATTTGTGATGTTTTGCATTTCAAAAGTAACAACAATGGGTATAGTGGTTACCTTTTCTATAATGGTGGTATAATACCACTTATCATGAAGCTATAAAAATGGCACCATATGAAGCAGTCTATGGCTAACAATTACCCTCCGTGGTTTCTTATGTATCAGGTACTTCTAGAGTACATCCAGTTAACAGCTTGCATATTTGTCAATGGATCAAAATAAAATGAATCAATAGGTAAACTAACACCACTTAGAGTGTTCCCTTATAAAAGGAAACCATGTTTTCCTTCGACTCCAACCTTATAAGAATACCTCTCTCAAATTTAAAGGTCATCATATGTTGGAACCAAAGTTTTATGACCCATATCATATTGTTCAATGCATTGGGCAGGAGGCCTACAGATTAGCACTCTTAGCACACTCCAAGCTCCACCTAGCATTTCATGTTTCATGTTTAAACAAGGTTCTGGGTTTGAATTTTCAAGTTCAAATTACATTACTAAAACTGGATGAAGAAGGCTCCATTTGACTCTAACCAAAAGCATGTTTGGATACAAGGGAGAATCATTTACATTGATGTACTATTCAATAATTTTTTATTCAATGGAAGGATACCTCACCAAAAGATGCTACTTGTGAACCATAAACCATTTTGTAGCAGTTTCCTCATCTCCAACCTTGAGGACAATGTTGATTTTGAAGGGGGGGGGGGCATATTAGGGTCATACCCTAATCCCCTTACTTTATCAATCTACAAGGCCATAAGTCCCATTAGATAGTTAGTGGGTAGCAATTTAATGTAAAGGAGCCTTATTTAATGAATAAAGACCCCTAGTTGGTTGACCCTCATCAATAATAGGACCAAAAGTAGTTAGGGCTATAGCTATTGAAGCACTATATATAGAGTAGTAATATATGTAATGTTTGGTCAAGAATTTCCATTGTATTTGGAGCTTTCCTCTTGGAGGTTAACCCCTTGAAGAGGTAAGTGAACATAGCTATCTATTTTATCTACTCTCTATTGCTTTTTCCTATCTTTTCTCTTAATTTTTAGGTTAATCATATCACAAAATCCTTGACGAATAAGAAAACTAGTGAACATTTGTGTTCTTTACAAGAGTCAATAAATCCACAATTAATACTACTATATCCCCTCTCCTTATTCTTCCCCTTTAATAAAACAACTTTTAGACCCGGAGTAGCAACACATCCAACCTCAACACCTACCTGAAGCTTTTGAAAATTTTGAAAGAGAAATTGAGTGTTGATGAAAAACTTGATTGTGACTTTGAGGAACTATAAAAACATCATTCTTACCATAAAGAGGTCCAACATTTGAAGTCAGAGAAAAGACACCTTGTGCAGTGAACCCACATCCTCCAATATTCCCTTTTGTTTCTGATACGATGAAAGTGTCTCCATATTACCCACAATATGACAATCACTAATATGTAAGTGATCATTTATTGGTTGACAATAATTATTCACTTGTGGACCCATTTTCCAAAGGTTCTCTAATGTCTTTTGTGGGGCCTCAAAAGACCCCATGCGTAAACCAAATTCATCACCTAAGGACAAACATGTTGATGAACCCTCCTCTATTAGACTATAGAAAATCACAAAAGTTAATGGGTTGACAAAAATATCATATTCCTTAAGCTAATATTCTAATTACTCTAGAGCTTCATCATACCAATCCATATTTAAAAAGCTCAAGCGACATATTAAAAATCCTTAGAGAAAAACTTTAGAAACCCTATTTCCATCCTCCACAACTTTACCATTTATCATGAGTAAAGTATTATATTCACCTATTTCATCCAACTCATGATCCACCTTATCAACGCTTAACAATATTTTCTTTTATATGGTCTCTTAACTTGAGATACATAATGAAGGATGGCAATATGCTTGCATTCATCTCTACATTTGTTCCTCATTTAGATTATTTGATACAAGTTTTGATACCCATTGCTCTCATATCATACATTCAATGGAGACACTTACATGTTATTTTGCAAACCCTTGAATTGTTTGGTTGCACCTTAGATGAACAGATGTTGCTTCCAAAGCTCATTCCTGGTATGTAGTTGTGATTTTGTTCCACATATGAAGAAAAATCTTCAATTGCATTTTTAGGGTTTCCTGACAACCCTAGATCCAAATCTTAAAAAAAGTTAAAGGTCGACCTTTAGTTCATGTATTTCCAATTTGTCTTTCTAAAGTTATGTTTAGTGTTTTGGTTTCTAATGTAATTTTGTGTATCTTCAAATCAATCGTACCTTACATAGATGCATGCATTTTATTATTTCTCTATTTGTTAGGTGGGTATCCATTATTGAAGAACCAATCTCATACATTATTGTTGTTGATTGTCTTGGATGTGTGAATTAGGTATTTAACTCTTGCAATAGAACCCAATCTTCTCCACAACAGCTAAGACCCATTGGTTAATTTGACCACAACAAACCCAACTTTGTAGAGCTCATCTTTAATGCACTATATTTCTTGATATTATTATGACGGTATGCAACAATCCCATTAGGTCCTAGCTTTCTATAATCCTATATAGATTTACCATTCACCCCAAGCCCTAGTGAGACATTTGCCCTATAGAAAATATACACTTGCTTTGCCTTCAAGATTTCAAGACACTTCATTTGGATTGATAGAAAGCTCTAGTTAGTGGTAAAAATGGAATTTGTGAGGCGGTTGGGGTGCAACTTGGTCTTGGAATGTCTTCTTTTTCATCTTTTTGTCGGATTAAAAAATTCCATGCCCTAAACTGAGCCTACTTATGACTCCATAAATCTGTTTTTTTGTATTATGAACAAGAAGTCCTATTTGCTTTATCCAACACTCAAACTTTGTGGATCCAATATGTAAAATGGGGTCACAATGCAATTAGCTCACATGAGTGCCATATTTTCCAATAGTAAAGTACCATGATTACCTAATAATTGTATAGGTTATTGATCACCAAGATACTGTATTTCCAATTTTGAAAACTAAAGTAATTGCTTTTCCTTTCACCATTTCATCATTTAAAGTCATATTATAAAATGACATGCTTCCTCCCTCCAATAGTGATTCCATTTTTCCATAGTATATTATTTCGTGAAATCTCGTGGAACAATGGTAACTCATACCCACTTAATTACACTTACTAAACTAATAAAATAAAATAATTATATTTTATTATTATTATCCCTATCGCAGCTAGAGCGTTGACTATGTATTATGCATGGGTTGACCAAAAAATCAAGTTTTTTCATCAAAGTTAACTATATATATATATATAATTATTATATCTTATTTTATAGGTCGACACATAGAGAGTGTTATTTTGTAATCATTATCACTAGTGTACATATGCTTTCGAGACTTGTGGTGGTTGTACCTCATAACATTTTGATTGTTTTGTAATTAATCAACGAATACATTCATGTGTACCTCATAACACATGTCAATCTAGACATGAATTTATTTACCAATAATTAGTTATTATAGTTAAATTTGTACGAGAGTAAATGCCATATAATTCTGACCCTCAACATGTAGCTTATTAGATGATATATCGCACAAACCTAAACCTATGATTTGATAGAGGTATGATGTATTGTTATACATGAACTATATTAGTATTAATGTATTGCTATACATGAATTTTCGGTGATAAAACAATAAGAACATCATATAAAAAAAACCATATATAAACTCCTTGTTATTATCCATGCACATTTAGTTTCATTTTATAAATCCATTTATTTGGTTGTGTGTTGACTTTCTTTTTGGTGTATGCTATAATGAGAAATATTGACAATAGATTGTGTTAGGATTTGAAAGAGAATCTATTTTTAGTGTGATATTCTTCCAAACATCTTTACTATGAAGTTTATCAAGTTTTTGCCTAATTTTGATCTTAGCAAAATTCCCTAATTCTAATTCTAGTTTATAATATAAATTCTAATAAATCATTGTGTAAATACACATGGCACATATTATATATGGAAAAAAAATGATAACATAGCAACAACTAATTTGTACCTTTGAAATTAACAAATACATGACAAATGTATAATGTATTTCAACAAATACATAACAAATGTATAATGTACAACTCAAATTCCACATACTACTATTTTACTATGAAAAGAAAGCCATATTTTTGACAAATGCATGACATGACACATGTAAAATGTACAACTCAAATTCCACATACTACTATAGTAGCACTATATAGTGATTACTAGGAAAAGAAAGCCATATTTTTGTGTTTTAAAAAAGAAAAAAATAGCCATATTAGTACCAACTCATACATATTTTTGTTTATAAAAGTAACCATATTAGTGCCAAGTCACCAACTCATACATACTTTTGTTTATAAATTTTTTATTATTGCCTTACCCTTAGTCCCATAATAATTATATTATTATCCTAATCTATTATTATCCTAAAATTATTGGGTGCCTTTTGCATTTCAAAATAAAAAATAAATAACGACGGTATTGACTGCCAAGGACTCCCCTTCCCCGAAAATCACGACGGTATTGACTGCTGACTTGTCAGGCTCCCCTGCTTCCCTTCCGTCGACCTCAGTAGCCCTTCCTTCCCTGGGAGAGAGCATCCCTTCGGTTTCCCTGGCACTTGACTCTTTGGCGGAATTTCCCCCCCTCTCTACTTGTACCCCTCCTTCGGGCCTGATACCCCCCTCCATAAACCCTCAGGCTCCTCCTCCTATCCTAACTTCCCCACTCCCTAGTCCCACCTCCTCCCCTTCATTCTTTGACCCCTCACTCAAGAAATCCCTCTCCATCTTCACAGCCTCCTCCCCTACCTCTCCTTCCACCATCCATCTCAACTCCATCAGGTTTGCCAATGTTACTGTCAGAAAGCCTAAAGGGAAAAGGGAGTCTAGAGCTGTCCTCTCTTCGGCTTCTCCTCCGTACATTCCTCTCTCAGTACGTATAAAGGATGCAGCCAAGGGTAATTCATCTCGGGGTCTTAGAGCGAGTCCTCCCCTACTGGATTTGTCTTAATGATTATCCTCTCCCTTAACATCCGTGGCCTAGGAGGCAGGCCCAAGTCTCTCAGCCTCCGTGCTCTTTTCAACTCTCGAACCCGGACTTTATCCTTCTGCAGGAAACTATGTGTAGTGATGCGCCAGCTCTGTTTGCCTTCTCGAAATTACTACCCACCTGGGAATTTTGTGCTATCAGTGCTCGGGGACTTTCAGGAGGTCTTCTCTCTGCCTAGAATCCGTCGAAGGTCAAATGTAGGGCATTTCATACCTGCGCCGGTAATTTACTCCAAGCCTCCATTCGTGGCCTTCCGAACCCTATCCATATTTTGAACGTCTATGGCCCTTATAAGGACAGAGGTTTTTTCTGGGAAAAGGCCCTCCGTGGAGGACTTTTAAATATCCCACATTTGGTTTTGGCGGGAGATCTCAATCTCACCCTCCATTCTTCGGAGATCTGGGGCTGTAAGGCCTCGCTGGACCCCCTCTCTGATCACTTCCTTGCTCTCTTTGATGCTGCTGGCCTTGTGGATGTTGCCCCTCCTACGATTGGTCCTACTTGGCGCAATGGTCGTGTTGGTGAGGAGGGCATCTATAAGCGCCTTGATCGTTTTCTCATCTCCAAAGATCTGCTTCCCTCCTTAGGGGCCTACAGAACCTGGATTAAATGCTCCAATATCTCGGACCATTTTCCTATTTTTCTCGAATGGAACTCTCCGAAAGGTCCCTTCAACTACCCCTTTAAGTTTAACCGCTCGTGGCTTGAGGATCCTGAGTTCATAGATTGGTTTCTCAGTTGGTGGTCCCTCTACTCTGATGCGGAAAACTTTGTAGGCATTGAGGATCTCTCCCATACCCTGCGAAATCTTAAGCATGCTTCTAAGAATTGGTTTAAGGTAAAATCTACAAGTTTTGATTTGGCTTCCTTCAATTTGGAACGGGCCATAGAGTCTATTCTAGCCAAAGGTATTCTCACTAAGGAACAAAATGCTCACTTATCACACCTTAGTGCTGAAAGACAGAGGATATTGGACCATTTACAGCTCACATGGCAACTAAATAGTAGAACTAAGTGGGCCCTTCAGGGTGACTCTAACACCAAATTTTTTCATGCGGTGGCCTCGGGTAGGAGGTTGCAAAATATGATCTGGTCGCTTGAAGAGGAAATCTCATTGAAGAGGAGGCCCCCTTAAAAGAGCTTGGCAAATCATACTTTGAGAATATTTTTAAGGATGAGGGGCTTACTTGTCTTGACCACCAACTCAAAGTGATCTCTCTCTTCCCCAGATTGGTCCCCTCTGATCACTCGTCGTGCTTGTCTTCCCCGGTCACTCTGAAGGAGATTGAACTCTCCCTAAAGTTTTTCAAAAAAGACCGCAGCCCGGGACCAGACGGGTGGCCGGTGGAATTTTATTTGCACTTTTTCGATCTTTTAGGCCCTATTTTATGTCAAATGGTGGATTCGACTAGGATTTCCGGGTTCATTCCCCCCTCCCTGAACTCTACTTTTCTAGCTCTTATCCCGAAGAAGGATAAGCCTCGAACTTTTGCTGACTACAGACCCATATCCTTATGTAACCTTCTCTATAAGCTCATTGCCAAAGTCATTGCAGGTAGACTTAAGCCCTTTCTTGATCAGGGTATTTCTCAAGAACAATTTGGCTTCCTCAAAGATCGTCAAATCTCTGAGCCCATAGGAATTGTCCAGGAAGTCCTTCACTCAGTCAAAACCAAGAATATCTGTGCTTTTGTTCTCAAGCTGGATCTTACAAAGGCATTTGATCGTGTTGATTGGACTTTTGTCAGACTAATCCTTATTCAAATTGGTGTCCCCCTCCTTACTGTCAATTGGATTATGGGATGCATTTCTACTGCAAACTTTGTGGTCTTGGTCAACGGGACTCCTTCTAATTTCTTCACTGCTTCTCGGGGTATTCGGCAAGGTTGTCCTTTATCACCTCTCCTCTTTATCCTGGTCATTAAGGGTCTCAGCCTGCTCATTAAGGATGCCAGATCTAATGGCCTCATTCGGGGCATTAAACTTTCGCCCTCCCTTGCTCTTTCTCACCTCCTCTTCGTGGATGATGTTATTCTTTTGGGCTCTGGGACTCTCCAGGACTGGCTGGCTTTTGAGGTCATCCTTGACTCCTTCTGTAAAGCCTCAGGTATGAGGATCAATATTGACAAATCATGCTTTCTCTACCACAATTTCAATATTGACAACCTTAATGATTTTAGGGATGCTTTGCCTTATAAGATGCATCCGTTATAGTCTGGTCTAACTTACCTGGGCTATCACTTGAAACCGCTTGGTTATAGAGTGACTGACTGGTACTGGCTACTACAAAAATTCGAAAAGAGGATAAATCATTAGACTTATAAGCACCTATCTCTTGGGGGGAGATTGATCCTTGTCAATGCTATTCTGTCAAGTATTCTGGTTTATTGGATGGCCCTAGTTCCTCTCCCAGTCTCTATTCTCCAGAAGCTCAGAAGTATTATGTTCAACTTCCTGTGGGGATCCTCTGATATTTCTTTCAAGTTTCATTTGGCAAATTGGCGAGACCTTTCTTGGCCCAAAGAATTAGGGGGCTGGGGTATTAAAAACCTCCCCTGGTTTAGTCAAGCTCTGCGTCTTAATATGTTTTGGAGAACTCTCCACTCCAAGGGCTTATGGTTCCAGGTCCTCCAAACAAAATATATGAAAGGTCTACCGGTTGTTGAATGGCTCAGAAGTAAATTATTCAGTTCTTGCAATGCTTCTCTTATATGGAGAGGATTTCTGCAGGTAATTCCCTGGTTGGGTATGCATCTGGCGTGGCAGGTTGGAAATGGTGAAAGTATCCTGCTGGGGATTGATCCGATCGTGGGATCACATACACCTTATACTCTCCCTGAAGAGCTGAGAACGTATCTGGATGATTTAAATCTCTGTACTTTATCCCAGGCTCATAACTCCCTGCCAAATGCGAAGTACTATTGGTTTTCAGCTGAGGATCTTGATCTTGGTGGCTCCTTCTCGACAATTTGGAATGCGTATATTAATGGGCTTTCTGGTGTAGGTATTCGTCTTTCGAACAGCCCTGATAAACTTGCTTGGATTTATAATAAAAACAGGGGCACCATAACTGCCAGGGATGCCTACGACTGTATAGCTTGTTCCTCCTCTCGCTCGGTCACTGTTGTTGATGGTTTCCATTTGTGGTTTAAGGCCCTTCCACGTAAAATCTCATGCTTCATTTGGCTAACCCTTCAAAACAAAATTCTCACTTGGGAGAACCTTCAGAGAAGAGGGTTTTCAGGACCGGCTATCTGTCCTCTCTGCTGTACAAATGAGGAGACGGTCGAGCACCTATTCTCTTACTGTTTGGTCTGGAAATCAGTGGCTGACTTTATCAGTGAGTATTTCAACCTTCCAGCATGTATTTCTGGGGTTCCTGTTGCTGATATATTTAAAGTTTGGTATGGCAAGCTTCCAAGGAGCTCGCATCTCTTTCTCCTCCTTTTCAACATGATGTGGATAGTATGGAAAGCGCGCAATCTCGCTGTATTTGAAGGGAAAAAAAGAAATATTCATGGCATCATACAGCAAATAATTTCGACTATTCAGGCCCCCCATCATGGGACTATCACAAAAATTGGCCGTAGCAGACATATTGGGAAACCTCCAGTCAAGTATTTTCCATGTGGTTTTATAGATGGTGCATCAAACAATATGACTGCTGGTGTTGGCTACTGCGTCTTTCTCAATGACACCCACTTCTTGGAGTTTTCGCTGGGGGTCGGATATGGCACTAATACCAAAGCGGAGCTGCTCAGCCTATGGACGCTCTTGCTCTCCTCCCATACGATGGGGATCCCCCTAGCCCATGTGTACGGTGATTCTCAAGTAATCATCAATTGGGCTAAGGGATCGACTGCTCTCTCCCCACCTGAACTTGTTCATTGGTGTAGGGAGACAAAAAAACTAATCTTTCGCTTCCAGGAACTGTCTTTCTCTCACATCTACCGAGAGCACAACAGGACAGCTGACCGTCTTTCTAAAAAGGCACTCTCCTTTTCTCAGGGTAATGGCTGTATGATGGAATATATTGAGAATCTTCTGGTTTCTCAAGATTTTTTTCAGCTCTTTTGAGTTTGCATAAAGGTCTTTTTGCCTTTCTTATTGATGCACTTGATGCTTTGATCCTTTTTGAGCTTGCGGAAGGGTTATCTCACCTTCCTCATAGCTGTTTTGATAGTCAGAGTGTTTCCTTTAGAACGCTGTTCAGGGTCTCTTGGCTCTCGGTTGATGTGATTGAGTGGACGGTCTCCATTTTATGATGAGACAATTTTCTGATGAGATCATCTTTTTGGTTGTTGTGCCTTTCCCCCTGGCTGGGATCTCCATTGGGCAGCCATGTTAAAGTGCCCTGATGATGTGGATGATTGTACTAATGCCCTTTGATTCTTTTTGGAATAACAAGGACAGGTTTTTTCTTCTTGAAAAAAATACATAAAATGTGACAAGATCTTCCCCGTTTGTCGCTTTATCACAACCACGTGGGTTCTTGGATTCTCGAAGTTACGGATGCTACTTTTGGTACTTCGAATCCATGTTCTCAAACTTACTTTGCTTCACACCAAATGCTTTGCTGTTATTTGGGACGTCAATGCTTTTGGTGTTTTGAGGTGGGGAAGCGATAGTTAAATTTTTGCACTGCCTCAGCCGAAGAAAGGAATCTATGGGTGGAATTCCCCAAACGAGAACGTCAATGAACAAGATTTAGTATGGCTTAGCGCCATCAATTGCAGGCGGAGAAGGAACCAAATACCAACGATGAGTAGTGGTATCTCATGCTCAAGCCAAGGAGCGATAGAACTTAAAAGCAGCAGCAGCAATGGCAGCATATGCAGCTGCATTCCGGGCTTCTTTTTCATGCCCATAGACAGCAGTTGGGGGCGATGTGTGAATTTTTCAGAAGTCAGTGGAGTAGAGAATGCAACTTCAAAGGTGGAGCCATCCATGGGTTTGCCCATCCTCTCTGGCTTATCCTTGACTGCGCCCTCCACATTTGCGTGGACAACATTTGCTCTTGCGGGGCTGTGGTTGCTGTTGACGATTCCTCTGTTGGTGTCGGCGCCCAAGTCCGGTATCGGCTATCGCATTCGTCAAGTCCTTACTAGTTGGGACAGGCGCTATTCATTGCGCCACTGGGTTGTGAGTTTTCTCTTAACTTTTCACCTCAGAAACCTCCCATCTTATAGGGACTCCTTTAATTCTGTGATGGTTGGCAGTTTACTAATGATTGCAAGTTTTCGTTCTGTCTTCCCAAATGTCGGTAGAAATTATATCTCAATTTAAACATTTGAAAATAGATCACGGGTTTCTTAAAGATTGGTAGAAGTTCATGGAAATTGGTAATGCTTAAAACGCACGATACAATACAATTTGTCCTCCCAAATGTTATTAGACATTACCATATCTCAGGTTAACATTTGAAAATAGATCACGGGGTTCTTTAAGATTGGTAGAATTTCATGGAAAATGGTAATGCTTACAACGCACCATACGATACAATCGATGCTGGTTGAAATACTATTTTCCGGATTTAGAGATCGAAGGAAATGGGAAAGGATAGGACCGACTGTTTATGGGCAGGAAATTTGGGGTAGACATGGACATTTATAGGAGACGACCAGTAACAGCTGGGAAGTGTGGACAGAAATAGGAAATGCAAAAGGAACGAAGCTTTTTAAACAGAAACACATTCAGCAAGTTATGACCTTAATAATGATGCATAGATGATGGATTTTTGTTGCCTAACATCAATTACAGCACTTGCGAATATTAAAATTGTGATGAACATTCATATCAAATTTTTTTTTACAAAGTTGGGGTCCCTCAAAGCTGAGGCTTGTGGATATGAGGAGTTGAACTTATCTACATATCATTATTAATGCGCTTATCCCATTTGGTGCTGCTGGACCAGGGCACAGGCCACACATCATCAGAGTGACAGACAGTTCCAGAGAGGTGCAGCCCTGCAGGATTTAAAAACTAAAACACTACAAGACTGCAAGTATCAAAGTGCACAGCTCAATTTAAACACAACAGCCACTAATTTAGACACATGAATCCATTTTCAAATTGCTCATCATTCTTATTAAAATCTAGGAATTTACAAATTTTTTCACAGGCTTTGGGAAAATGTAATTATCAAAGCTACAATGGAAACATAAAATTTAAAACTGCCCTCTTGGTCTCAGTCTCAGGCAGTTTGTTACATTCCTTATAAATATTCAGACCCAAAATTTACATGGCTGGTGGCTACTCTATCTCCTTTCTGTCTCTCTGTGCAAGATTCTGGTTCTTCAATGGCAAAATTTCTCTCCCCGCCTTCGTTATCTTCCTTTTAATTAACCATACAAAAAAAATCTCTCTCAAAATTAATATCTTTTCTGTAATTATTCCAAAAAATTAATATTTTAAGAGTGTGTTGGAGTTTGTGCAACTTCGAAAGACATTCTTTACTTGTACCTCCTACGGGAGTTTGAACTTGTTGTAATCCATCATATAAACCCTAGAAAGAACAATGTAAACCTTGGGTTGGAAAGCAAGCAATAGAAAGAAATAAAAATAAAATTATAAAAAAATGTATTTTATTGCTCCCCCAAGAGAAGTCGGCCCCAGTGATTTTTCTGTTTTGGGGTTTCTATCTCTGACAAATACTTCCATCTTTTCTCTCTCTTATTTGTACACTGATCTCAGAATAGTTATCTCTATACGAAGGTTGCTGGGTTTTCTCCCATTTGGGTTTCCCAGGATTAAGATCCTTGTGTTATTGTTTTGTGCTTTGTCTTTCTTCTAGTGATCCTATTGTTAAATGCAATTAAGATATACTGCTATAATCTTATGAAAACTAACATCATATCAGAGCAGTGCTAGAAGAAGTCATTGCCAAAACTCTATCAGAAACCTGTCGAAACTAGGGTTTCATCTTTCAAAGCCTTCACTCAACCTTTTGGCAGAAAAAGAGCCTTGGGAATTTTGCTCTAAGGAGAGCGCATCTTTTGGTGTAGGCAGAATTCAATTCTGAGAACTTTCAAATTTTGACCTAATTTTAGAGCTGCAACAAAAATTAGGGTTTCAGTTTTTGACCTACTTTCTTCACGGTTTTGGCTTGACCCTACCTCTTCTCAACTCGCCTCTCTAGGGCGCATTTATCTATGGAGTCAGTTTTCCAAAACTCCAACTTTCATTTTTGACCTAGCCTCTGCTAGGGTTTCAGATCCAGATCTGCAGTCAAGATGATCAGCATGAAGGTTGAAGATCGTTTGGAAGGGGCTTCCAACTTCATCCCCTGGAAGTCTAGGGTTCTTCTTCTACTAGAAGAAAATGACCTATTATAGTTTGTAAATGCAAAGGTCCTAGAACCAGAAGCCGAAGAAGACAAACTTCTCTGGAGGAAGAATGATGCCAAAGTAAGAAGGATTTTAGTGGACTCAGTTAGAGATTACTTGGTTCCTCAGATCTCAGTAAAGACAACGGTGAGGAAGATGTTCAAAACCTTAAAGAAGCTATTTGAACACAATAGCATCAATGTGACTCTTACATTGAGGAATAAACTGTCGAATATGAAGACGACGAAGCCCAAAAATATTGCCTCATATTTCATGAGGATCACTAAGCTCTAGGACAAGCTAAAGTCCAGTGGAGACAATCTTGAAGAAAAAGATCTCGTTATGACCACCTTAAATGATCTCCCACCATCTTGGGAGTCTTATATCCAAACTATAAGTGGTCGAACCAAGTTTCCCAAATTTGATAAGCTATGGGAAGAATGCACTCAGGAAGAGACGAGAATAGCAGCACACCAAAGACTTCATGGCACTCAACCTGAGGAAAATCAAGCGTTCATACCTGATGCCAAGAAAGACAAGGGAAGGGGAAGGAAGTCGTACAATCACAAGCATCAAGATAAAAGATCGAGTCCTCCCCCAGATCAGAAGAAACAAAAGAAAGATCTATCTCAGATCCAATGCTACAGGTGCAAAAAATATGGTCATTATGCCAGTAGCTGTCGAAGTTCTCACAAAAGGAAGCATGAAGCTTCAACTGCTGATGTAGAAGAAGAACATCATCACAAGAAACAGAAGAATGAAGGTCGTACAAAATTCTTCTTCATATCAACTCTATCAGGTATTGTTCCCACCACTAGTGATACTTGGCTCATAGATAGTGGTGCATCTAGACACATGACATGATATAAAGAAAATCTCTCAGAAATAGTTGAGAAAGATTCTCATCTCCGTGTTGTACTTGGAGATGATGCTAACTACACTGTGAAGGGATCTGGGGCTACCTGCCTTCAGCGAGAGTTTAATGATACTCTACACTTAAGTGATGTGCTCTATGTACCTGGTATGAAAAGAAATCTTGTTTCCATCTCAGCCTTAGAAGACAAAGGATATAAAGTAGCATTT
>LPNX010812720.1:43980-78641 GCA_001517045.1 Pseudotsuga menziesii
TCTCTCTTCTGCCTTTTTCCAAAATGTTTTCTCAAACACTTTGTCAGCAATATCTTTCCCTTCAGCCTTTTGACTCCATTGACATTCATTCCACTCATCGCAGGAAAACATCTTCCGCAAATTGGTTTTTTGATCAACAAGGGATTGCAACGAAAGAAAGTTTGTTGCAAATCGTGTAATGGCTGATCTAACAAGCTCTTTACCCCCAGTGTTCTTCCTCATAAGACTCAAAACCCATGAGTGGTTGTAGATGTACCTGGTTATTGATTTTGCCTGCTCCACACACTTCTTCACCCACTCAATTTTGCCAATATCCTCCAGCATGAGGTCCAAACAATGGGCTACACATGGTGTCCACCAAATGGTGGGGTGTTTTTCCTCTAACATTCTTCCGGCTGCAACATAGTTTGAGGCATTGTCAGTGATGATCTGTACAACATTCTCTGGCCCAACCTCCATAACTACTCCATCCAAAAGATGAAATAATAGTTGTGCATCCTTCACCTGATCAGAGGCATCCACAGATTTAAGAAGCATGGTTCCTTTTGGGCAAGCAATCACGAAATTGATAATAGTGCGGGATTTTCCATCAGTCCATCCATCAGACATTATTGTGCACCCTGTTTTACTCCAGGACTGCTTGAACTCCTTCAAATATTCATCTATTCTTTGAACTTCATTTCGTAAAAGGGGTTCTCTGATATCATGAAAACTAGGGCCTTTGAAGCCTGGACCACATGAAGCTATAGCATCTATCATAGGTTGATAATAAGAAGAATTAGTTGCATTGAAGGGTATGTCTGCATCATACCACCATCTAGCTATGCATTCCCAAGCAGCCTCCTTCTCCATCTTCTTCCATTTAGCATCAATGGTGGGCTGAGCACTAGGGGTAGTGCGAGGCACAAAGAAAGACTCAAGACCTCTATTGCTGATGGGGGTAGTACCCGGGGTACTACGTGGCCTCTTCAGGTTCGAATTGGATGCTCTATGTCGACCTCTCCCCCTAACAGGAAAACTGGAGGATTCTTCAAAACTAGTCAAATGACCTTGAGGGGTTTCACAATCACCACCCTCAGGATCATAGTCAATCTCATCCTCAAATGGCATTGAACTTCTCCCTATGTCTTCTTGAATCTTCTTTGCCTTGGCTTTTTCTTCTTGGTAGGCTTCAATACTACTTAGCATCTCTGCTCTAAGATCATCAGAGACTTTCCTGCAAGGTTCAACATTGCCTCTAGCACCAGCTAAGTGTTGTTTTAACCTATGGATACCTCCCCCAGCTATTTTTTTCCCACAATAATTGCATATTTTTTTCCCACCATCATCCAATTGGCAATGAACCCATGCCGCATCCTTCCTCTCTTTTGGAGCCATGGCAAAGTTCAAACTTCAAAGTTCAAACAAAAGCTGGAAATAAAACCCTATAATTTATTAATAACTTCTTAACTAAGGAAAAAAAAATTAAAAAGAAAAGTCTTGAGACTTGTCACTTGACATACCTTTGAGAGAGAAGAAGAAATGAAGAAAAGTTGCCAAGAGAAAAAGAGGATGCTGATCCGTGATAACAGTCCACAAATTCTGCACAAAAGCCTTTAATAACCTCCAAAACAGTCAACGTAATAGCTCCAAATGTGCTGCAAAAAATGATGCTTCAATTCTCCTCCAAATCCTTGCTGCAATACACACTTGACTATGCCCAACAAGTTCTTAGAAACCACCGGTAAAACTCAGCTGCAAAAGACTACACAAGTGCCCAACGAACCGTGCTCTCAAGATTGGCAAACTGATAGCAATGAGTAGTGTGAGAAATGTAGGGGGTGGGGGGGTCTTTAAATAGTGTTAGGATAGGCTTAGGGTTAGGTTAGGAGTAGTAGTTAGGTTGTTTTTTTGTTTTTTTTAATTTTTTTTTGACAAAACGTGGGTCCCTGGCACGCGGCCGTACGACAGAGTACGGATCGGCCGGTTTAGTGCCCGGTTTGGTCCAGAATCCGGTTTTTAAATTTTTTTTGTGACCGGACCGGTCAACTCTATGAACCGGTCAGACCGGCCGGTTTTGTCGGTTCCGATAACACTGGTTTAACCTCCAAAACGAGCTAGCTAAGCTGAAGGTTTCGATTCCTTTCAATGAATTATTGACGAATCAGGAATACAGGGACACTATAACAAAGATGATTGCAAATCAAGGAGAAGCTTACCCGAATATCTTAGAGCTGACTGAAGACAACCCTACTTTTATTCTAGGATCTAAGATTGACAGCGTGGACAACGAAGATGAGGAAGTGCCACCCTTTTACATGAGCTTGAATGTACATGATGGTGTTACACAACGCTATGTTAGATTCAGGAGTCTCACATAATCTGATGCCAAAGGGAGTGGTGGAGAGCCTGGGATTGGAGATTACAAGGCCTTATAAAGACCTGTATTCCTTTGATTCTAAAAGGGTAAAATGTCTGGGCTTGATCAAAGACATGGTGGTATCTTTAAATAAGTTGCCATCTAAAATTGTGGTCATGGATGTTGTTGTGGCCGATATTCCTCCCAAGTTTGGTATTTTGCTGTCAAGATCTTGGACTTCAAAGCTGAAGGGTAGCCTGCAAATGGACATGTCCTATGCAACAATTCCTGTTCAGAATGAAAACAAAAGGTTATATAGTGAGAAAAGATTGCCTTACGTCGTGAGCAGTCAAGCTCAGCCTGACATCCATCATGTTTATGTCGTTGACACAGACTTGGGGTCGTCTATCTTCTTCAATGATATATCTCCTTGCAACTCAAAAGTCGCTGTGCCACGGAAAGGTAAAAAGGATAAAGAAGAGGCTAGCGAATTGGAAGCTTTGGAAAGATAGCAGAAGGATGAAGGACTGTGGAAGATGTATTTCGATGGCTCGGTGGCTAAAGCGGGTGCTGGCGCAGGTGTGTACATAATCTCCCCCATTAGGGATACCAAAGCTTATTCTTATAAGTTGGTTTTTGAATGCTCTAACAATGTAGCAGAGTACGAGGCCTTGTTGCTGGGCCTGCACACGCTAAAGGATTTAGGAGCTAAAAGGGTCCAAATTTTTGGAGATTCGGAGCTTGTAGTGAATCAGGTGAATGACAGCTACCAAACTAGACATCCAAGAATGAGGGCTTACCGGAATGGGGTGTGGGACATGTTCGGAAATTGCTTCACTGAACATACAGTCCAAGTGATCCCTAGATATGAGAATACGGTGGCGGACTCTTTGGCGACTGCCGTCGGAAAATTTGAGGCCCCTACAGTAGGCAAAAGGAAATTCAAAGTAGATATTGTGAATAGACCTTCTATACCAGACAACACTAGATATTGGCAAGTTTTCGAAGACGATATGCAGATCAAGAGATTTCTGGAGTTGTTCGGTGAGTTTGTAAACACCCGCATAGATGAGGATGACGCTGACTCCGAGAATTTCCTAGACGTTGAAGAGGAAGGGGAAGAGGCCGCCGAGGCGGGGAAACTGAAAGACTCTTTGGGAGGCATGGATATAGTCCAGTTGAAAAGCAATCATATTCCTAGAGGTTTGATCCCCTTAGAGTCCCTTTTTGACCAAAATGACATAGCCAGAGATCCGAAGGTCGAGCCTGCCGCAGATGCCGTCGAAGATATAAATATTGGCACTGAAAGTAACCCAAAAATTATAAAGTTGTCCAAGAAATTGCCCGCTAAAGAAAAAGAAGGGTATGTGAACCTGATAAAGAAATACACGGATGTGTTTGTGTGGAGTTATGAAGATCTCAAAGAGTATAACACTTCCGTCATACAACATACTATCCCGATTAAACCCGGGGAGAAACCGTAAAGGCAGAAGCTTAGGAGGATCAATCCGAAGCTAGTACCCATTATTGAAAAGGAAGTGAAAAGGTTGTTTGATGCAAAGATAATTGTGACTCTGAGGTTTTCGAGATGGGTAGCCAATTTGGTTCCTGTTCGGAAAAAGAATGGGGAGATAAGGTTATGTGTAGATTTCAGAACTTAAATAAAGTTTCTTTGAAAGACAATTACCCGTTGCCGAAGATGGACCAAATCTTGCAGAGGGTGGTAGGTTCAGAAAGGATATCCACTATGGATGGTTTTTCCGGTTACAATCAGGTGAAGGTGCTACCTGAAGACCAAGAAAAAAACGCTTTCACCACACCTTGGGGTACATTCATGTACGCAAAGATGCCGTTCGGGTTAATGAATGCTGGAGCAACTTTCCAACATGCCATGGATATTGCTTTTGCAGATGAAAGAGACAAATTTGTGGTGATATACATGGATGACATTACTGTATACTCCAGGTGGGCTAAAGATCATATCAGGCATTTAGGAAGGGTTTTCATTAAAAGCAGGAAGTATAGCATCTCATTAAACCCTAGGAAGTCAAACTTCGCTCTAAAAGAAGGAAAGTTGCTGGGGCACATCATTTCGAAGGAAGGAATCAGGATTGATCCAGATAGGGTAAAGGATATCTTGAGGGTAGAGGAACCAAGGAGCAAGAAAGAAATACAGTCTTTCATCGGTCAAGTCAACTTCTTGAGGAGATTCATCCCTAGATTCGCTGAAATCCTGATGGATATTACTTATATGCTGAGGAAAGATCACAAAATCAAATGGACGGTGGAAGCCAAGAAAGCTTTCAAAAACATAAAACATGCCATTTCAGAGGCTCCTGTATTGGTCAGTCCAGATTTTGAGAAAGATTTCTTAGTGTTCTTGTATGCTTCAAAACTTACTGTAGCGGCTGTTGTCCGCCGAGTGCACACCAATAGCAGAAATCTAATGAAAGTTGTCTCCTCACTTGAGAAAGTGGGAGAGGTGTGGCCTTGGGGACAAGCATAGAGCCAGGTACTGTCACCTACTCCTAGCTCCTCCTTTTAGGCTAACTCCTAACGAAGCCAAGGGGGGCCGTCCCTAACAAAGAGTTTTCTATGGCTCAATGTGTTTAAGTGTTTTTAATGTTATGATCTGGATGGGTGTTTTTTAGGAGTTTTTGAATGATTACAATTTTATAATAAAATGAGCAATCCACGTTGCAATTACAAAACACAAGATTTGAGACGAACAATACAAAGATGACTTGGAAATTAAAGGCATCCACAGATAGATAATGATTTAAGCAAACATTAGGGACAAATGGTCCAGATCAAGGCGATGCATGGAAGTTTAAGACCAGTGCCAATATGGAGTCAAAACGTGCTTGTGAATGCTGGAATACAAGTCTCAATAGTGGTGTTTGTGAGATCGTTTTGCAATTGTTCTTGGTTTATTTTATTGTAAATTTTAAAGATGATCTTGATTAAAGGTGTCTAGGAAACCTAACCGGAAATACTTTTAGTGGCTCCGTTCGAAGACATGACGGACCTGTCTAGAATCACAAGCTAGGTGTTTAGAGAATTTAACCAGCGAGTGTCCAGATTGGGTTGCCCGGCGCCCACACTTGGAATTTGCCCACTACTTGAGTATTTATCGAGATAATGCCGGTGCGTTGGTTATGGGGTGAAAGTTTTATTATGTTATCACTTGCAAGATTAACAAATCTGATCACCGTTCTGAGTACGAGTCCAACTTTTCAGGGTCGGCAGAGCATACTAGGTGAGGGATAGCAATGAGGTAAATTTTAAGTGGGGAAATGTGAGTTGGAAAGATTTTATTATTATGAGCACACAGTTCAACTCTCCGACAAAGAGTGTTCTTGACTTTGTCTTATGACAGAAGTTGAAGAGACTTTAATTAATCTATATGCTTGATGCAAGGATAATGCAGTGGGAATGCTCTCCGACAGAGAGTGCTCTTGACTTGGGTTATTGCAAGATCAAGAGACTTTGGTTTCTTTTTAAAAGACAAGCAGATTGTAAATGTGGAAACCAAATGATAGCTCAAAAAGATTAATAACAATGACTTGAAAGAAACTAACTTAGCAAAAATAAGCTGAACTAGCAACTAGTACTCTAAGCATGAAATGAAACTACTCTAAGCATGGTAATAACCAAACAAAAGGACAACACAAGGCTCTTCCCCAAATAAGGGAAGGAAAACACAAAGTTTGGGAGGCCTTATCCCACTTAGCCTTTTTATTAATCAAGTACAATATTGAGGATTTTCCACCTTTTGGGAACTGAAAGTAAGCAAAAACTTGGAACAAGAAGTCTTATGACTTCTTTTACAACAAGGAGAGTGAGAAGCTTTAGATCTTCTTGTATAACACCATCTTCATTGGGTTTTGGATCTTCCTTATGGTTTCTTGAAGTGTTTCTCTTTTTCTTTGGGTAATCTCCAAGTGTTTTAGGTTCCAGTCTCTCTTTGCTTCACCTTTGCACTTTATTTTCCTCTCAATACCTACAATAAACAAAAATCCAAACAACTCATGCACCCATTAGTCATTAGCAAAATAAATCAAACTTGAAACTAATCTAAGATTAAGATCTACAAACTTAAATCTAAAAATGCAAAAAATAATCTAGATGCAAGCTAGGAAATGAAACTAGAATGAAATCTAACAATGCACAAACTTTATATAAAAAACCCTAAGATAAAGAAGGATGAAAAGGGCAGTGAACAACAGTATAATTGGCTGCAAAAAGTGAGAAATGGGGCAGTGAACAGTAGTATAGAGGGTTGCGAAAGAGAGCAAAGAGGGCAGCGAAAGAGGGCTGCTAAAAAGACAAAAAAAAAGACAACGAAAGAGGGTTGAGAGGGCAGTGAAGGAGGGCTGCAAAAAGGAGGAAAAAGAGGACCAAAGGGGGCAGCGAACAGCATTATAGAGGGCAGCGAAAGAGGGCTGCTAAAAAGACAAAAAAAAAGACAGCGAAAGAGGGCTGAGAGGGCAGCGAAGGAGGGCTGCAAAAAGGAAGAAAAAGAGGGCAAAAGGGGGCAGCGAAAGAGAGGAACGAATGCAAGAGACCAAGACAAGCTAGAAAAGCAAGATGGCAAGCTCGGTGGGAGATTCTAGGCTTGGAGAAAGGTATGACTTGGATCTTCCACAGCTTAGAAATGGGCAGGACTAGTAACTAGTAACTGAAAAGAGTTTTTAGGAGCTTGTTGGAGAAGGCAAGAAAGATCCGGAACGTCTTGCAACCCTACAAACAAAATATATTAATAATGGAACACTTGTATGGTGAAGGTATTAGATGCCGAGAGCTCCTACTAGATGCAATCCCTGAAGAGACAAACACTCAATGCAAATTTGATTAGAAGCCTAAGTACTAGATTATTAGTCTTCAATAAACATAATAATCAAATTGCAATACAAGGGTAGGGTGAAAGAGATATTACTTTACATAGGACGAAGACACAATGCCAAAAGCCCATCAAATGACCTCCAAAGTCTCAATATTTTATTAACAAAAGAAGCTTAAAAATCCAACAGAGTTTCTATGCCAAACTCTCCATGAGAAACGAAGGAGGCAATGCCATCCTTTTATACAAAAAACTGATAAACCTACACCCTGAATCAAATCGGCAATGATTGAGAGCCAATGGACTTGACACCAAGTCGAATTCCTGTCTGTCTCCAAACTTGGAGTTCAATCCCCATTAAAAAAGTCAAGTTCTCATAAATAGGATGGGGAGGTGGCCTCCACCTTGGCAAGGCGCCCCCCATTCCGCTCATAGGAAGCTTCACCAGCGAATATGGAGTGGCCAAGTGTGAAACATGTGAACCCAAAGAGATCTGCGCGGTTCTTTAAGGATACGTGAGTATGAGTTGAAGTAAGTGCTAACTCGCCATTGGAAGGAGCCGAGCCATGTGATGGCCATAGATTAGAGAGAAGAGCCCACCAAACAGCGCAGTCTCCAATCAGCGATTGACGTGACCTCTATTTTGGGTTGATGTCACCATAATGCACTCAACCATCCACGCGCGAGTTCCATGCTTCACTCATTGGAGTTAGACCATGGTATTTTTTTATTAAAATAATGTAGTTCTGGAATGAGTCGTGGAGGAGGCCCACTACACATCAGCCTAGCGTGACTTCCTTCCTGCGTCATACTCTTTACAAACAACTCGCTAGCATATGATTTATATACCATAGTTTATTTTATAATGCATTAAGTGGATGGGTCCACCTTAATACCAATTGCTAGCCACCACTCTTTCCATATCAGCATGAGTCCCACTTCATACTTCACCCTCACGTGATTTATCCTTTCAATTAAATCACCATTATAACCCAAAGTTTAATATGCCATGTGACATGAAGTGGGTTGTATGAGTTGCTTGGACCATATGCCATGTCACTTTACCAATAAAATAATGACTTTTGACTTTTTTTTTTTTTTTTGACCAAGTGCCAAAATGTTCACTTTTAGCATTTAAATGCTACTCTGGTGCTCAATTAGCTGAATGATGACCTACGGGGCGCTCTGACTGATCGAGTGATGGTGAAAGTGGTCCCTGGGGTAATGAAGCTGCTCTGGGCTTGAAAATGAGCCCAACCATGCCGAAAACGGACTTCGGATCACTCATTTATTACATTTTGAAATTTTCCATTTAAACCATTAAAAATGGCTTAAAAAACGGAAAAAAATTATTCTTCTTGGAATCCAACGAAACTCTAGGGGGACCTAGTACATGTTCATACTACTCAATCGGAATGCCTAGCATGACAAAAAATACTGACACAAAGGCTCTAATAACCTCCCAAGGCCGAAACACCAAGACAACTACCCCAGCTTTGGAGGCACGAGTGAAAAACTCAGAAATTATTGGTCGTTTATTCAACAGCCAATAATAACTAAGGGAAAAAACACTTTGGGCTAGTCAGCTTGATTCCCAAGTCTGGGAAGCCGAGCCTTTTATAAAAATTTAAAAGCTCGATAACTGGCGGCTCAAATAGGAAGTTCAACTATTGTACAAAATAGTTGGTAACATCTGGCTCCAACTGTGGGACGGGTACTCGCTTTATTTATTGATTACAGAGAGTGCCCGAGAGTCCAAGAATCTCTGGCACCTGCACGTAAACAAAAGTATCTTAGTCCCATGTATATGATATAAAAAATATGCCATGATGAAGTACCATAAAATATTTTTGCTTTTTCAAATCAAAGTGCATGAAAAAAAATCTTTTCTTTTTCAACATATAAATGAAATATGATAAAATGCTAATATACAAAAGCTATGATACAATATACTCTACATGGATATGATACATCAATTACATAAAAATACAACAAGGATGGGTTTAGAAAATCCCTGGGATGACCCCTTGGTCATCTTGGAGGTTGTTTCGATAAAAAGGCTTCAGGTGTTGCCCATTCATGGGCAGGCTTAATGTCTCTCCATCCATGGTGTCAAGCAGAAAAGAATTGGTGCCAGCAATAGCACGGATGATAAATGGGCCTTTCCAAAGGCTGTCGAACTTTCCATGCTTCCCAGGCTTCTCCCTTCTCTTATCCCATAAGAGAACAATATCTCCCACTTGGAAAGATCTCGGCCTAGCTGACTTATCAAAAGTGTCGTTCATGATTTCTTGATGCCTGAGTGACTGATCAAGGGCATCTCTTCTAGATTCATCCAACTTTATGATCTGATTGATCCTCTGCTCCATTTCTGATTGTTCTGTGCCATATTCACTTAACATTCTGAAGATCGGAATCTGCATGCTGACCGGAAGGGTGGCTGTGAGTCCATACACTAACTCAAAAGGTGACCTTCTAGTTGAATTCTTCTTGGTAATCCTATCCGCCCACACTGCATACTTAATCTTGCTATTCCATGCTCTTTTATTATCGCCCACAGTCTTCTTAAGGATAGTCATAAAATTTTTGTTAGTGGACTCAGCAAGTCCATTGCCCGGTGGATAATAATCTGATGAATGGGATAGGATAATGCCATATTTAAAACAGAAGTCATTTACCTCTCCTGAACTGAAAGCTTTGGCATTATTGGTTGTTATTTTAAGGGGAGTTCCGAATCTGGTGATGATTCTTTCCTCAATGAAATTAATAACAACCTTTTCAGTGGCATTCTTAGTAGGTATGGCCTCTACCCATTTAGTGAAATAATTGGTTGCTGTGAGAATCCAGCAAAAACCATTGCTAGAGTTATCCTTAAATTTGCCAATAAAATCAAGCCCCCACTGCTGAAAAGGGGTAAGGACCACAACCGGAGTAAGAGGAAGAGCAGCCAACTTCTGCTTTCCCGTGAAAAGATGACACTCTTGGCAACACTTAACATGTTTATGAACATCTACAAATATCGTGGGCCAAAAGTATCTAGCTCTCAAGATTTTGTGGGCAGTTGTATTCGTTGCATAATGGCCTCCACAAAATCCTGAGTGAAATTTAGTCAAGATTTTCTTGGAATCTTGTTCATTGATGCATCTGAGTATAATGCCATCTGGGTTCCTCCAACCTAGACCCTCTTGGGTAAGGCAATATTTAGCAGTCTTGAGTCTCAAAGCCCTTCTTTTGTGACCTTTGAGGTGATCAGGGCAAGTGAGGTGGAGTAGGAAGAAAATGATGTTGAAATACCAATGATTATCAAGCTCTTGAAGCGTAGGTGTCATGGCTAGCTGAGGGATATTATTTTCAGCAATCATTTCAATGGCTTCTTCATTTTTTGAGTAAGCATTCTAGCAAGGCCTTGTCCCTTGATTAATTTGGTAGGCTTTATTTCAAGGTCATACTCCTGGATTTTGGACACCCATGTGCCCCTTATTCCTAAACAATCCTGTTGAGACAGGATGTCTTTCACTGCAGTATGGGGAACATATCCAATATACGTTCTGAAATGTTACAAATATTTGACCAGGGCATAAGCCTGCTTTTCCATAATGGTATATTTTAACTCAGAATTTTGTAAGGCTCTACCATGAAGGCTATAGGTTGCTTGAACCCTTCGAAGTTCTTCTGGAGCAACACCCCGGCAATAGTGTCTTCTGAAGCAAAAGAAAAGATCATAAAATCTTTCGTGTAATCCGGGCTGACTAAGACAAGAGACCTAGTGTTGGCATCTTTAATAGTGTCAAAAGCATTCCTTCCCTCATCTGTCCACATGAATTTAACATTTTTCTTTAGGAGAGCCTGCATAGGTTTCATGAGTTCAACTAGATTAGGAATGAATCTCCTTATGAAGTTAATGTGACCATTAAATGATTGGAGACCCTCAACATTTCTAGGAAGGGAATCTTTTGTATAGCTTCTATCCTCTCAGGGTCAATTTTGACCCCGTCTTTGTTGATAATGTGACCTAAAAGCTTTCCTTCTTCAATACCTAAGACTGACTTAGCCGGATTCAAGGAAATGCCATATTTCCTACAACGCTCAAATATCTGCTTGAGATGACCAACATGGCTGGATCTTTCTTTCGAAAATACATTGAGATCATCTTGGTAGATCTCAATGATTTTTCCAATCAACTCCTTGAAAGCATAATCCATGGCCCTTTGAAAGGTAGCTCCGACATTTAAAAGGCTAAAGGGCATTCTCAGATATTCAAAAGTGCCCCAAGGAGTTGTTAAAGTGGTTTTGTGTCTATCCTCTTCCTGGATGACAACTTGGTTATAGCCTGAAAAACCATCAAGCATTGACATTATGCTTGATCCAGTGACTCGTTGGAGGAGGGTCTCCATGTTGGGGAGGGGGTAATTGTCCTTCTGACATGCTATGTTTAGATTTATGAAATCTATACATATCCTTAAACTCCCGTTTTTTTTTTCTAACTACCACTAAGTTAGAACACCACGTTGAATGTCTCGTAGGATCTATTATTCCTGCTGCTAACATTTTTTCTAGCTCCTTCTTTACAATGGGTGCCAACTTAGGATTTATTTGCCTAAGTTTTTGTCGAAAAGGCTTGCCTTTTTGACATTCAGGTTTCAAAGGAATGGTGTGCTGAAAAACATCTTCCCTATAAGCTTTAAGTTCGTCATAAGTGAAGGCAAAAACATCCCTATATTCTTTTACCAAGTTTATGAGGCTGTTCCTTTCCTTTTCAGAGGTACCTTTTCCAATTTTTATTATTCTTGGTTCTGTTTCCGTTCCAATGTTGATTTCTATGTACTCACCCGGCTTCATTTGTTCAACACTACTCTTTCTTCTATCCTGTCTGTCAAAGATGTTCTCTAAGGCAACAAAGCCACGTGTCATAGGATTGAAGCGGTTACCCTGATATTCTTTATCTTCCTCACATTCATTAGCTTTATAATTGGAAAATTCATCAATATGATTAATAAATTTCAATATTTGCGCATCATCTTGGAAAACCTGCCAATGTTCAATATTATCAGGAACAGAAGGTCTGAAATTAACCTCTAAAAGACAATCCCCCTCTAACATCTCATCTGATGGCTGAAGTGCTGAAGCTGCAAACGCTAGTTGGTCGGCGGCACTATTCTGATCTCTAGGGATTGCTTCTATATTAAGGGCATTAAAGAATTCCTTTGTATCCCAGACTGCATTCCTATACTTCTTTAGTCTTTGACACTTACATGCAAACTGACCCTTAACTTGTTGTACAATTAAGTCAGAATCACGCTTAATATTAAGCAGTTTGATCCCCATGTCCTTGGCAATCTCAATGCCTAGTAGAAGTGCCTCATACTCTGCCACATTATTGGTTGCCTCAAATTCTAATATGAAAGCAAAGTTGAAAACTTTACCTGCGGGTGAAACAATAACTATCCCAGCCCCTTTTCCTGCTCTAGAATAGGCTCCATCAAAGTTCATTCTCCACAATTCATTAAGTTTTTCATTTTTAATTTCTTCATGGATAGGCTCTAAGAAAGTGGAGTTAATTTGGTACATCCCTAGTTCACTTGAGTAGTTGACATACTCATTCGATGGTTTCCCTGGGCTTTCTACATGATATCTTCGTTCTTTCTCAGTATGTAACTTAACCAATGAATCTTCTGATGCAGGTACAGTGGCGTAAGTCCAGTCCATTTGGATGGATCCGCCTAAAGTTGCACTGAATTTTTTGGATAAGAGCATGCCCCATTTATCCGGCACATCTGTAACGAGGATATCCATGGTAACATGGATGTCTGGATACTTGGCTAATCTTACATTCTGCCTTTCATTGGCCAATCTTACATTTTAGACATCCACATTCATTGGCTAATCTTACATTTTGGTAGGGACGAGTAGTTCTAAGGCCAGGTTGCTACATGACTTTCTTAGTCATAATATTTGATCCTGAACCTGAATCTAGCATACAGTTGTGTAGGAGAAAATCACCTATCATCAATGACATGTAGAAGGGAGGGTGATTTTCTTTTCTTGGGTCCCTAGTATGCAAGATTACAGGGGGATCTCCACAAACATTTTCCTGACTAGGAGGAAGCTGTTCTACAGTGTTGGCAAAAGTTACTTTCTTGGGAGCTATAGGTTGGCTAAGTTTTCTGGAAATAAAAGGTGGATGTCTAAAACAGACTCAGATCCAAGTTCTACAAGGATCCTACGAGAAGCTAGTTTGTTCAGTCTCCTCCTATATAGAATTTCAGGGTCAGGGATGAAATCGAACAAACCTTCAGAGTTTCTTCTAGTGGAAATACCTTGAGGTGTTAACTGACAGTGGAGTCGCCAGGTGGACTTAAGTCTAATTTCGGAGAGTGATTGGACTAAAAATCTACCAAAAAAGGGAAAAAAGGTAAAAACTAAAAAGAAACAAAGGTCGTCCAGGAACAAAAAGATTTGTCCTTGGCAACGGCGCCAAAAGATGTTGTCCGCCGAATGCACACCAACAACAGAAATCTAATGAAAGTTGTCTCCTCACTTGAGAAAGTGGGAGAGGTGTGGCCTTGGGGGCAAGCACAGAGCCAGGTACTGTCACCTACTCCTAGCTCCTCCGTTTAGGCTAACTCCTAATGAAGCCAAGGGGGGTTGTCCCTAACAAAGAGTTTTCTATGGCTCAATGTGTTTAAATGTTTTTAATGTTATGATGCGGATGGGTGTTTTTAGGAATTTTTGAATGATTACAACTTTATAATAAAATGAGCAATCCACGTTGCAATTACAAAACACAAGATTTGAGACGAACAATACAAAGATGACTTGGAAATTAAAGGCATCCACAGATAGATAATGATTTAAGCAAACATTAGGGACAAATGGTCTAGATCAAGGCGATGCATGGAAGTTTAAGACCAGTGCCAATATGGAGTCAAAACATGCTTGTGAATGCTGGAATACAAGTCTCAATAGTAGTGTTTGTGAGATCGTTTTGCAATTGTTCTTGGTTTATTTTATTGTAAATTTTAAAGATGATCTTGCTTAAGATGTCTAGGAAACCTAACCGGAAATACTTTAAGTGGCTCCGTTCAAAGACATGACGGACCTGTTTGGAATCACAAGCTAGGTGTTCAGAGAATTTAACCAGCAAGTGTCCAGATTGGGTTGCTCGGCGCCCACACTTGGAATTTGCCCACTACCTGAGTATTTATCGAGATAACGCCGGTGCGTTGGTTATGGGGTGAAAGTTTTATTATGTTATCACTTGCAAGATTAACAAATCCGATCATCGTTCCGAGTACGAGTCCAACTTTTCAGGGTCGGCAGAGCATACTAGGTGAGGGATAACAACGAGGTAAATTTTAAGTGGGGAAATGTGAGTTGGAAAGATTTTATTATTATGAGCACACAGTTCAACTCTTCGACAGAGAGTGCTCTTGACTTTGTCTTATGACAGAAGTTGAAGAGACTTTAATTAATCTATATGCTTGATGCAAGGATAATGCAGTGGGAATGCTCTCCGACAGAGAGTGCTCTTGACTTGGGTTATTGCAAGATCAAGAGACTTTGGTTTCTTTTTAAAAGACAAGCAGATTGTAAATGTGGAAACCAAATGATAGCTCAAAAAGATTAATAACAATGACTTGAAAGAAACTAACTTAGCAAAAATAAGCTGGACTAGCAACTAGTGTTCTAAGCATGAAATGAAACTACTCTAAGCAGGGTAATAACCAAACAAAAGGACAACAGAAGGCTCTTCCCCAAATGGGGGAAGGAAAACGCAAAGTGTGGGAGGCCTTATCCCACTTAGCCTTTTTATTAATCAAGTACAATATTGAGGATTTTCAACCTTTTGGGAACTGAAAGTAAGCAAAAAACTGGAACAAGAAGTCTTATGACTTCTTTTACAACAAGGAGAGTGAGAAGCTTTATATCTTCTTGTTTAACACCATCTTCATTGGGTTTTGGATCTTCCTTATGGTTTCTTGAAGTGTTTCTCTTCTTCTTTGGGTAATCTCCAAGTGTTTTAGGTTCCAGTCTCTCTTTGCTTCACCTTTGCACTTTATTTTCCTCTCAATACCTACAATAAACAAAAGCCAAACAACTCATGCACCCATTAGTCATTAGCAAAATAAATCAACTTGAAACTAATCTAAGATTAAGATCTACAAACTTAAATCTAAAAATGCAAAAAATAATCTAGATGCAAGCTAGGAAATGAAACTAGAATGAAATCTAACAATGCACAAACTTTATATAGAAAACCCTAAGATAAAGAAGGACGAAAAGGGCAGCAAACAACAGTATAATTGGTTGCAAAAAGTGAGAAATGGGACAGCGAACAGCAGTATAGAGGGCAGCAAAAGAGAGCAAAGAGAGCAGCGAAAGAGGGCTGCTAAAAAGACAAAAAAAAAGACAGCGAAAGAGGGCTGAGAGGGCAGCGAAGGAGGGCTGCAAAAAGGAGGAAAAAGAGGACAAAAGGGGGCAGCGAACAGCAGTATAGAGGGCAGCGAAAGAGAGCAAAGAGGGCAGCGAAAGAGGGTTGTTAAAAAGACAAAAAAAAAGACAACGAAAGAGGGTTGAGAGGGCAGCGAAGGAGGGCTGCAAAAAGGAAGAAAAAGAGGACAAAAGGGGGCAGCGAAAGAGAGGAACGAATGCAAGAGACCAAGACAAGTCAGAAAAGCAAGATGGCAAGCTCGGTGGGAGATTCTAGGCTTGGAGAAAGGTATGACTTGGATCTTCCACAGCTTAGAAATGGGCAGGACTAGTAACCAGTAACCGAAAAGAGTTTTTAGGAGCTTGTTGTGTAACGTCCCCCACCCTCTGACCGGTGAGAAGGACGCTACCAAACCATCAAAAACCTCTGGGCAGATAGCCCCATGAACATGAACATGCATATAATGCTGAAATATAAAGCTTAAAACATAAAACACACTAAGATGCATAATCCTTCATATACATAGCAGAAGGAAACATACATTCATTCAAGCATACCACATGTTCATCATATTTATTAATCAGTAAATATAAATGCAGAGACGGAATAGTCAAGAATACTCATCTTAAAAAGAATTTGTCCCGCAACCAGCTACATCGCTGCAACGTTCCACCCAACCATAGGCCAGTGTGCTCATCAATCTCTCAGCAACACTGCCACCCCCGAGCTGGGCATGATTCCTCAAGGAATAAGGGTCAAAGCAAGCTTACACATAGCCAAGGTACACCAATCAGCCAAGCCCACACAGTAGGGTTTATCAGGCCGTCAAGGAGCTAGGAAAGGCTAAATGCTAAGCTGGCGGCCTCAATGGAGAGCTAAGGATGCCTACACCAGAGTTAACCGGACTTCTAAGACATCCACACACCCATCAACAGGAATCAGTCCTTTCTCTGCTTCACAGTCCCTCAGGCCCTGACTTCCTTTCCAATACTCTTCAAGGGTTGTGGAGAAGAAAGCCAGCAGTCTAACTCTGTTTGAGTGGCTCCAAACACCAGTTTTCTCAAGCATACCCGGCCTCTAATCCTACTCTCAACAGTCCGAAGACCAACCACTGCATACCGCAGTAAAACAAACAGCTCATAGCTCTGTGAGGAAAATAAAGATAACAGGGTGACAACCCAAACGAAAGGGTGAACATAGCTCAAGTCAACAAGATGACTCAGAGTTGTTCTTGGCCCTAGCGTGGCTAAAACAACTCAGCAGCAACCCCACAAGATAATTGCACACACAGCAACCAAAACTCGGGAAAGATCTACAACCCATTCCCATACTGAAACAACGAAAACCTTAGACAGTCCACAGATGGGGAAGAAGACGGATTCCCAGCATTGACAGGGAAAACATATGAACAACAGAGTCATGCCCCTTAGGCTGCTCTTCCAGCTTGCCGCATGAGATCACAATCCCCCAACCCCTGCGTGAGGTAAAACCATCCGATTTTTGGCCTGTGCGTGAGGATTAAACAAACGATGGGGAAAATTGTGAGAAGAGTGAATGGAACGACCCTTTGTGTGAGGATGAACAAACGATAGAGAATCCTCCAAACGGTGTGTGTGAGGAAGCAGAAACTCTCTCTGCGTGAGGATGTCTAGAACGACTCGCGGTGGGAGGAAAAAACCAGAACCGCCCTACGTGAGAGTGAGCAAGACCAAAACCGTGAAGAAGTGGAATCATGGAAAAGTGGAGTGAGTGTTTTTCTTCTACCCCACGCGATGTGAAGAGGAAGAGTCCGCTGGTGGAGTGGGTGCATGGGCAAGGACTGATAGTCCTGCCACACCCACCACTACTTAGCAATAACTGCTCCCAACTAACAAACAACAGAAGTTTAAATGGGTGGCTGACACATGGCAAACTCCCAATGACCTCCACGGGTTGGACAACCCCCCCCCCTTAACCTTAGGAATCATGCCCTTTTCATTCAACGTTGCACCGTCGTAGCTGGCTGTAGGTTTATTTTAATTGATGTGCGTATTTACATGATGCCAAAACTATATGTGCTGGATAGCCCGATATACCATTGGAAACGATCCCTATTGCCGAAATATACACAACCAAATCGATGGTGGGGCTTTTGCCTTTAGCTCCTCACCACGATTAATTACAATATATACATCATGTACCTTTTAATGTAACCGGGGTCAAAACCGGGGACATCACATGTTGGAGAAGGCAATAAAGATCTGGAACCGCTTGCAACCCTGCAAACAAAATATATTAATAATGGAACACTTGTATGGTGAAGGTATTAGATGCCGAGAGCTCCTACTAGATGCAATCCCTGAAGACACAAACACTCAATGCAAATTTGATTAGAAGCCTAAGTACTAGATTGTTAGTCTTCAATAAACATAATAATCAAATTGCAATACAAGGGTAGGGTGAAAGAGATATTACTTCACATAGGACGAAGACACAATGCCAAAAGCCCATCAAATGACCTCCAGAGTCTCAATATTTTATTAACAAAAGAAGCTTACAAAATCGAATAGAGTTTCTATGCCAAACTCTCCATGAGAAATGAAGGAGGCAATGCCATCCTTTTATACAAAAAACTGATAAACCTACACCCTGAATCAAATCGGCAATGATTGAGAGAAAATGGACTTGACACCAAGTTGAATTCCTGTCTGTCTCCAAACTTGGAGTTCAATCCCCATTTAAAAAGTTGAGTTCTCATAAATGGGATGGGGAGGTGGCCTCCACCTTAGCAAGGTGCCCCCCATTCCCCTCATAAGAAGCTTCACCAGCGAATATGGAGTTGCCAAGTGTGAAACATGTGAACCCAAAGAGATCCGCGCGATTCTTTAAGGATACATGAGTATGAGTTGAAGTAAGTGCTAACTCGCCATTGGAAGGATTTGAGCCATATGATGGCCATAGATTAGAGAGAAGAGCCAACCAAACAGCGCAGTCTCCAATCAGCGATTGACGTGACCTCTATTTTGGTTTGACGTCACCATAATGCACTCAACCATCCACACGCGAGTTCCATGCTTCACGCATTGGAGTTATACCATGGTTTTTTTTATTAAAATAATGTAGTTCTGGAATGAGTCGTGGAGGAGGCCCACTACACAACAGCCTAGCGTGACTTCATCCCTGTGTCATACTCCTTACAAACAACTCGCTAGCATATGATTTATATACCATAGTTTATTTTATAATGCATTAAGTGGATGGGTCCACCTTAATACCAATCGCTAGCCACCACTCTTTCCATATCAGCGTGAGTCCCACTTCATACTTCACCCTCACGTGATTTCTCCTTTCAATTAAATCACCATTATAACCCAAAGTTTAATATGTCATGTGACATGAAGTGGGTTGTATGAGTTGCTTGGACCATATGCCATGTCACTTTACCAATAAAATAATGACTTTTGACTTTTTAAATTTTTTTGACCAAGTGCCAAAATGTTCACTTTTAGCATTTAAATGCTACTCTAGTGCTCAATTAGCTGAATGATGACTTACGGGGTGCTCTGGCTGACCGAGTGATGGTGAAAGTGGTCCCTGGGGTAATGAAGCTGCTCTGGGCTTGAAAATGAGCCCAACCATGCCGAAAACGGACTCCGGATCACTCATTTATTACATTTTGAAATTTTCCATTTAAACCATTAAAAAATGACTTAAAAAACGGGAAAAAATTATTTTTCTCGGAATCCAATGAAACTCTAGGGGGACTTAGTACATGTTCATACAACTCAATCGGAATGCCTAGCATGACAAAAAATATTGACACGAAGGCTCTAATAACCTCCCAAGGCCGAAACACCAAGACAACTACCTCGGCTTTGGAGGAGTGAGTGAAAAACTCATAAATTATTGGTCGTTTATTCAATAGCCAATAATAACCAAGGGAAAAAACACTCTGGGCTAGTCGACTTGATGCCCAAGTCCGGGAAGCCGAGCCTTCTATAAAAATTTAAATGCTAGGACATTTTTTACATTTTCCCCAAGGGGGTATGAACATGTATTTTACAAAAAATAAAAAACTCAGCCAAAAACTTGGCTAACTTTGGAACACATTGAACTTCTGAACTCTGGAGATGAGCATTCACCATGCTCGATAACTGGCGGCTCAAATAGGAAGTTCAACTATTGTACAAAATAGTTGGTAACATCGGCAGTGTTGCTGCAGAAAAATGATCGGGGTGAAGAACAACCTATAGCATTCTTCAGTAAAATATTGAGGGATGGCGAATTGAAATATATTATAATGGAAAAACAGAACCTACGTTTTGGTTAAGGCCTTGAAAGATTTCAGAATCTACTTCCATTCCCACATAATTGCCTATGTACCCAGCAGCATAGTGAAAAGCATACTTACACAGCCGGATCCGGAGGGAAAGAGAGCTAAATGGGTTGCAGTGCTTCGAGAATACGACATAGAAATCAAGCCCACAAAATTGATCAAAGGACAAGGGTTAGCTAAAATGATGACGGATTCCCATTGTGACTCTCTGCAGCTGAATTTTCTAGCTTGTCAGTCTGATCGGGTAGAGGCGGAGGTGCAAGTGAAGCCTGATTTCTCTGCATCTCCTTGGTATGCTGGCATTATTTTTACAACCTTCTTGAAGGGTATGACAGGTCGATGGGTTCGCCATTGGTATGCTGGCATTATTTAGAATTTACAACCTCCTGCAGGGCTAAGCAAAACCAGAGCTAGATCCGTGAAACTGAAGGTTGCGAAATTTTGCATCATAGAACAATATCTTTATTGGAAGGACCTCGGGGGAATACTACTGAATTGTCTTCTGGAAAATGAAGCTCAACATATAGCGAAGTAATTTGATGAAGGAGATTGTGGAGGACATCATTCCTGGAAAGTAACCGCAAATAAAATTCTGAGGACAGGATTTTACTGGCCTTCGTTGTTCTTAGATGTCTACAAGGAAACGACTAAATGCCACCAGTGTCAGATTTTTGAAGGGAAAAGAAAAGCGGTTTCACTTCCCCTCAACCCTGTATCTGTGGAAGCTCCTTTCCAGCAGTGGGTGTTAGATTTCATCGGAGAGATAAACCCAAACTCCTCGAGGCAGCATAAGTGGATTCTAACTGCCACCGATTACTTCATGACGTGGATCGAAGCCATACCCACTAGAAGGGCTACAGAAGAGGTAATAATGGATTTCTTAGAAGATAATATTTTGGCGAGATTTGGCTGCCCTAAGCGAATTGTGACAGACAACGCATTTGCGTTTAAGTCCAAGAAGATGATCAATTTTTGCCATAAATACCACATAAGCCTAAATCACTCTACAGCTTATTACCCACAGGGAAACGGACTGGCAGAATCTTCTAACAAAAGTCTTGTGAGGATTATTAAGAAGCTGTTGGAGGATAACAAGAAGGCTTGGCACACGAAGTTGAAATATGCCTTGTGGGCCAACAGAATCAGCATAAAGAGGGCCATTGGTATGTCGCCGTTTCAGTTGGTATATGGAGCTGAGGTAATTTTCCCTGCCTCTCTAGGTGTTCCAGTCATGAAATTGTTACAGGACCCGTTGGATGAGCCTAATCCCATTCAAAGAAGGATCAACCAGATTATTGAACTGAATGAAGTAAGGGACAAGGCTTATGATAAAGTCCAGATACACTAGGAGAAGATGAAAAATACCTTCAATAGGAGAATAAAGGAAGATGTTTTCTAGGTCGATGACCTGGTGTTGAAATGGGATGCCCCACACGAAGAAAAAGGTAAACATGGAAAATTCGACCACTTGTGGGTAGGCCCCTACCTTATTGCGGCACACAGAGGAGACAACGCCTTCATTCTACAGTATCCAGATGGGTCACAGTACGAAGGAGGCATAGTGAATGAGAGGTTTCTGAAACGTTACCTGGAGTAAAGGGACTAAGGTCCATGTATCATAGTGTAAATACGTTTTATGTTTTAATCAGTACGGATGGTGAGTCAGAAGATTTGAAGCCCACAGAGAAGGCCCTAATATCAGAAGAGGTAACCATTCTTTCAAACTATGTTTTCTTTCACAAAGTAAAATAAAAGGATGTTGTCAATGGAGTAGGCGACTAGTCTACGGGTTCTTTGCTACCTCGCTGGAAGGATAACATCCCTCGTGGAGCCGGTTGTTAACACTATTAAATTTTTGATTATAAGAGATACATGGGAATTTTGGCCTTGTCAAGAGGTGTTGGGAAGGCAACCTAGTGTTTGCAGGGGGGGCTGATGGCATATACAAGAGAGCATTCAACCATTAGAATAGGCTGCGGTGGAAATGGAGGAAAGGACAACATAAATTGGCAGCCCCACTCTAGAGTAGTGAATATTGAAAGCGGTAAGACAGTCCATGGATCGGGGATGCAAGGTAAAGAAGAGAACATCGGATGTGCTGAAGGCGTTAAACGAGGGTCATAATAGAAGGCTAAGATTGATCAGATGGCAGATCAACGGCGTCAAAACATTTCGCATGGCGAACATGCTTGGCCAAAGCCACTTTTCCAAATCGCGAAATGGGTTAAAAGGTGGAGGCATCTTACAGCCGAGCTTGGGATCCAAGAAGATCCACGGTTGTAAGTGATTTCGCATCCCAGATTAGCAAGGACACAGTAGCGATTTTGGATTGCGAAAAGTGGTACAGGTCGCTCAGATCGACGGTCACTACAATAGCGGAGAGAGATCAGCGGTCGTGGTTCATTTTGCAATCTAAACTAGCACGGAGGGGACCAGAACCTCACATCGCGAAGAGTGGTAGGGTCCACTAAGATCAATGGTTGTGAAGAAAAGTCGATCTTGATCGATGGTTGAGCTGCATACGCACGAGGTAAGAAAAGATGTGGCATAAAGGACCTCACATACCAACGGCTCAGATTGCGAGTAATATCCACGGTGCGAGTCGCTTGGGAAGGGCACGAAGGTTATGTTGTGTAAAAAGCTATAAAAGGGTCCATGTGAAGTTGGAAGGGTTTGTCTTTTTCGAAACCTCGAAGCCGCTGAATATCCAACCGCATACAAAGTGCCAGCACGGACCAACCAGGAGACTGTGTTACAAAGCAAGGTAGGCCCCTGATACCCCCTCAGTGCTATTTGAAAATGGATGTGATAGGAGCAGTAGAAGTGGTAGGGGTGAGAGATGATATAGAACCTGAGGTCAAATGTCGGAGGGCAGAAGAAAGTTTGGTAGATGGGAATACCGAGATTTTCGACACCATCCTGGTGGGAGAAGCCATTGAAACTGCCAGAGGTAAATTGGAAATCCTTAAGGACTGAGGTAGAGATACTTGCGGTGTTTTTAAATCCTTCTTCCATTTCTTCTCTGTTGGCCAAACCCCCCATTGCCCTGAGTTTGTCGAATGGTGTGCAGACAATTTCTTTGTCGCCGAAGGTGTCATTATGAATAAGTCGAAGTCTAAAATCCTTTGTTCAGTCCAGGCTTCCGTCGTCCGCAAAACCTTGCACATCCTAAACAAGTTTGTCCATATATCCCAAAACTACCAAGAAGAAAATATTATACGTTGCTTCAGAGAGTCTACCGATGAAAGTAAAGAAACCTTCTTGAAGGCCTGTTCTAAACCCAATGGCGAACCCATCGACCTGTCATACCCTATAGACCTTAGCCAATGCAATGAAGAAACTCAGTGGTGTATATCCCTAGCCAGTCAGTTTCTAGGTCTAGATACCGATGCCGATGTCCCAGAGTCATTGTTGAGTTTGTTGTTCGTCTTGAGTACTTGTCCGACCGAACCTGAATTGCATGGGCAATCTTATCAGTCTTGCTGTCTTAAGTTTGATGAATTCCTAGCCGAAAACATCTGTTCTCAATTAGCAAATTTCCACGCCACTAAAGTGTTCAGATTCCAGTCCTTTTTGCTGATGATGCTTATAGCTTATAACGAAGAAGACCTGCAAGTGCCTGAATTAGAAATCACTGTTGATATGGCCATGGACTATTGTAAGTTCATGAACCAATTGATGGCCGAAGTATACAACCTTTTCTTTCAGGAAAGGTTACCTAGGGTGTTGCCTGAGATGAGACAAATGCTACAATTGTCAAATAGCAAGAAGATAGGGGACTGGTTTCTGACAGAATTCGGAACGACCATAAGATTGTACGGCTTTGTGCATCAACCCTACATTCTGCCAGCTTTTCTAATTGCCAGGGTTTTCTTCCTGGAATTGATCCGGCAAAGACTCAATGTTGAGGAAGAGCACTTCTTGAGCTATAAAAAGAGCTCAAATTTGGTTTTCCACTGGGAAGTGGGGGGCCATACACAGTGAGGAGCAGAGCTGCTTTGCCATTGGTTACCAACTTGCTCAGGGGAATGGGGTTTTCTCTGGGACAAGCGGTAAACTACGAATCTCATCAAATAATTTCCAAAAGAAGGAAGGCTCACAAGTGCAAGCCTTTTGAACACACTGAGATACTCGGACTCAGGGAAGCAGCAAACTAGGATGATTCCCTAATCCTGCCCCGATGCATACCAACATAAAACGAGACACTGGCTCATACCTGCTAGGAATAACTTCTCCCCAAAGAGAATTGGCTAAAATAGTTGCAATTGCAGGGGAGGTCTCATCATTGGTCAGCTGTTCAGCGAGTTCAGTGAAAAGAGGGGGTCCGGAGCCTATGGATACTGAAGAAGTGGACACGGCCAGCATGCCCAAAAGGCAGAGAATAGAACAGGGGCAACGGTTAGTGCAGGTTAAAAAAGGCAATACAAAGGGATAGATGAAGAAGAAGAATATGGAGAAAAAACAGGAGCTAGAAGAGCCCGAGGCAGCCAAACTACAAATCCAAGAATATGTATTTGACGGGCAGACTCCAAACAGGCATGCATCCAAAGAAGACTGGCTAGGCTCTTACCGGGAAAGGGATGATAAAACTTTCAAAGAGGCAAACGAGCTATACAAGGAGGCAACGCAGTTTCCTTACCCAAATGTGGCATTAAAGACAGTAAGAGATCACGCCACTGACACCCTTAGCTTTTAGCCTTGGCGATGGGAAATAAGGTGTTAGAGGTTAGTGTGAACCTCTCAAAGGTTCCCACTATTGACATAATACACCTCAACAAAGAAACTGGGGACATCTTGAATGCTAGATTGCTTAAGGCCACCATATAGATGTCCAAGCTAGAGGAAAGTAAAACAAAGACTTTGAATCTTTTGAGAAAGGTAAGAGTGGAGAACAAAGCCCTCAAGGCCCAAATCAACAATTTACAAAATGAAGCAATGCAAATAGAGGGACCAGCACATAAAGGAGTTTTGGCCCAGAAATTGCTTGATGATAAGGAAAAGGAGATCTAGACACTAAAAAAGAAATTGAAAATCCCTGCTACCCAGCTCGCCCAGACAGAAGAATTGGCTGATTTCGAAAAGGAGAAAGAAACGTTGAACGCTGAGCTTACTGACTGCAAAGCCAAGCTGCTAAAGCTCGAAGAAAAGGAAAGGCAGTGGGAAGCAGACATCCAGCTTTTGAAGAAAAATGAAGTGGAATTAAAAGCCAGATTAGCCATAAAAGAAAGGGAGCTTCAAGGTGGGAGTGCTGAAAGTGTAATTCAGTTCGTAGGTGTAGCTAGAGAGATAGACACCGGTTCTCTTTCCAAAGCAATGTCCCAGATAGGCCTGAAAGATACAGAGCTTGGTAAATTAAAACAACAGATCGAGGAACTAGAAAAGGAAAAAGGCAAGGAGAGACAAGGAAAGGAAAAGATGGAAGAGAAATGCCAATGACTGATTCAACAAAATGCTAAGTTAAGCCAACAGGTGCTCGGTAAACTTGCCTTGCAAGGCGCTAGACATTTAATCTGGGATCAAATCATTATAGAGGCTGACAAGTTCCGACCTTATCTAGATTTCATTGAAGACCAGGAAAACGCCATGATAGAGGCCAAGAAAAAGGTCTTGACAGTATTAGGGGAAATGCAGAAAAGACCTGTGGCAACAGCGGAAAATGTCGTTGCTTTCCTAAGCTCCTTGTCAAACGATTTCGCCAATCGGTATGGTATCCAAAACAGGGTTGCTGTTGTCTTCAAGAAATTATGCAGAGATTCAGGGATTAAGAGGGAGTTGACCACTCCATATAATCCACGACAGAATGGAGTTGCAGAAAGGAAGAATAGAACAATTATGGAAGCAGCAAGGGCAATGCTTCATGATCAGGATCTTCCTATGCATCTATGGGTAGAAGCTGCTAGGGCAGCTGTGTATGTACAAAATCGTACTTCGCATAGAGTACTTGAGAACAAGACACTAGAAGAAGCCTTCTCCGTCAAGAAACCAGAAGCTAGCCATCTCAGAATATTTGGTTGCCAGGTGTACATACATATTCCGAAAGAGAAGAGGACAAAGTTAGATCTTTCAGGAAACAAGGGTATATTTGTGGGATATAGTGAAAGCTCGAAGGCTTACAAAATATATTTCCCAGGATTCAAGAAGATCGAACATCAGCAGGGACGTGACATTTGACGAAAACTTAGCTTACAACAAATCCAGAAAACTACCTATTGAAGACATTAAAGAACCAAAAGTACCTAGGATCCGAGATACAACAATGAGTGAAGCAACTCCAGAAGAAGATCGAGAAATAGAAGAACCTTAGGAACCTGTAGATCCACCCCGTGAGAAGAATTCTTACAAGAGGAAACCAACATGGGTACGAGAGGCTATCCTAGATGCAGAGAGATATGGCGCTCCGGAAGGAATACACAGAGAAAGGAAGAGACCTAGGCCATACTTCAGTTATGTAGCCCTGCTGTGTGACATCATTAATAAAGAACCTTCCAACTATGAGGAAGCAACTGAGAAGAAAGAATGGAAGGATGCCATGATCCAAGAATACCAGTCGATCATGAAGAATGATGTCTGGTATGTGGTCCCGAGACCAGTAGGGAAGTCTCTTGTGACTTCCAAGTGGATCTACAAGATCAAGCATGCTGCAGATGGCAGCATAGAGAAACACAAGGCGAGATTTGTGGCATGTGGCTTCTCCCAGAAGGAAAGGATAGATTATGAAGAAACATTTGCACCTGTAGCCAGATACACTTCCATCAGATCAATACTTGCTCTGGCTACAGTGATGAAATGAAACATACACTAGATGGATGTCAAGACATCGTTCTTGAATGGTGTAGTGGAAGAGGAAGTGTATGTGGAGCAGCCACTCGGATTTGAGACACATGACAGGGAGACTCGTGTGTGCAAATTGAAAAAGGCCTTGTATAGTTTGAAACAGGCACCTAGGACGTGGTACGGCAGGATTGACAACTTCTTGACTAGTTTAGGCTTTACCAAGAGTAAAGCGGATTCCAACCTTTATTACAAGGTTGAGGAAGGGAATCTAGTGATACTTCTACTGTATGTAGATGACTTGTTTGTGACAGGTGAGGATGGATTGATTGCTGACACGAAGAGGAAGCTTGCTGTCGAGTTCGAGATGAAGGACTTGGGTATGATGCACTACTTTCTAGGCATAAAGGTGTGGTAGAGTGTGGATGGAATCTTCCTTGGACAAGGGAAGTATGCAGTGGAGATCCTAAAGAGGTTTGGGATGATGGAATGCAAGGCCATGGCCACACCTATGGTATCGAACCTGAAGCTATTGAGTGATGCTTCATCAGAGTTGGTTGATGCCACGATGTATTGTTAGATGATTAGATCCTTGATGTACCTAACGAATACGAGACTAGATATTTGCTTTGATGTGAACACATTGAACAAGTTCTTGACGGATCCGAGACATGTTCACCTGATTGTCGCAAAGCATATTCTGAGGTATCTGAAGGGTACAGTTGATTATGGGCTCAAGTATGATGCGGATCAGAAGATTAACCTGGAGGGTTATGTGGATTCGGATTGGGAAGAGTCACCTGCCTGGAATCCTGAACTGTGGACCTAAACCACTTAGGTCGTGGCCTAGTGTCTACCTGCTGCGACTGCTGGATATCCTCCTGCTGTGACTCATCCTGCAAGTCAATGACCAAAGGATCCTATCTACCTAATTCTCTCTGACTATCAGAACCTGTGCTCTGTGTCTGTACCTGTACCTGTGGCTCCTCCAACTTGACCCCCGAATCCTATGTTGGCTGCTCCTATGTTGGTGTTGCAACTACAACATTTTCCCAAAATTCAAAATTTTTTGGGACCCTCCTTTTATTTCTTTTTGCTCAGCTCCTTGGTTTTGTTTGATGTTTGCGCAAGGATTACTTTTATGCCAACGATGTTTTACTGTTTGAATTGATTTTGCCTTGCTATTGGAAGTGTTTTAGACTTTTGAGTCGGGAGTCTAGTTATCTGCACGCCCACCGTTTCGGAAAAGAATGGGACATCAAGATCGATTCAAGGGTTATTGGTCTCCAATGCGCTTTATTCGTCGACGGCTGTTTTAAAATCCCGTCGAAACGTTTGTCTCTACGTCTTCTGCCGTTGCGGAGGAGGTATTGCGAAGCTTCCCGAGGGTTGTATTATCCCCTTCCGATCCCCGTCGTGTTGATTCGCAGATCCTTAGGTTTTCAGCTTTCGCCGTTGCGGCTTTGGAAGGCACTATCTTTCCGATGTAGTTTGATTTTGTTTTCCGTGTGACCGTTATTTTTGGCTGAAGTCATGTTTATTTTTGCTTCGATTTTGATTGGTCTGCGGAACTCGGTGCCTTTATGGTTTCCACTGTTGCGGCTCTTCAACCAACTATTGGTCTGAGGCCTTAGTTTGGCGAGCTCCGATGTGAGGTTTATTTCTTTCTCTTGCCGATGCCATTGCAGGTCTCCTAGCTGTTTCATCATCCGCCGTTGCGGAGGCGATACTGACAGGATCGTCGATCCCGTAGCCGTTCCGCCTCCCAATTGTTTTATTTTTCCCGTCGATTATGGTTGACCGCGGCGTATATATTGGGGTTGGGGTTTATTATTTTTTATTGTTATTTTTGCGAATTGTCCGTGCGATTGTTATCGCTCGAGCAGACCAACGCACTCGCTGTCGGTACCTCGCTCCTAGGTGGCTCCACCGTGGAGGTTTGCGGTTTTTTCTCGACTAGTCGCACAGCACATTGCCTGGTAGGCCCTTATGCCCGTTTTACCTTTCTGTTCGAATGGTCAAACTGAGTCTGTCGCCCTTGGTTAGTTCCTGTCTCGGCGATTAGTGGATACCTAGGTTTCTTTTTTAGCGTGTATATATAATCTAGGTAAATGGTCTGGCTGCCCGGTGGGGGGTTTTGTTGTTTTGCTTGATGATTACATTCGCGGCCGTTATGAGTTTGCAGCCCGCACTCGACTACTGGGGAAGTCGGTGCAGACGGTCGTTATGCTGTCCGCACCAGTATCCTCCAGTTTGTGTGTGGCTGTCTGGGGAGAGCGTTTTATTGTTTGCTTCAGAGATGCCGAGGTTTTTGTTCCACAGTATGGTCCCCCTCGTTTTTGTGAACCAGGGTCGCAATGTGGAGGTTACGCCCCTTAGGATGAGATTGTTAAAATTTGAGCTAACAGTGAGTTAAGTGCACTACCACAACGCAGTATCCTTCACATGGGATTAGGCATCTTATTTTTCGTGTAACGATTTAGTTTGTAGCGCTGAGAGGAAATTTTTTTATTCATTGAGAAAAGCCATGATATTCTAAGTTGATTCTGCAAATGTTGGTCGTGAGCTGGTTTTAGCCTTTTGGCAGATTAATTTTATGCGGGAACATTTGGTTTTTGAGTATTGTTTGTTTATTTTCATAGCTGCAATCATGTTTAGCATAGACGAGGTAAAATGCTCATACAGTTTGTCTCCATTTTTGAATGTTATCTAGCAATGGCCCAACAGAACCTAAAAGCAATTTCTGTGTATGACAGGGAAATTCTTCAGAATCCGAGATGTCTAAATGGCAGAAGAAGAAGGCTCCCGCAGTAGAGGAGGAACCCGAGGTTGAAATTGTCATCAGAGTTGAGTACAATTACGAGGATACCAAATGCATAGTTGGTATGGAACCCAAATATAAATGGGGGGAAGTCTACAGATTAATTACACATCGGGAGGTACCTGACACAAGTTTTGAGGAGGAAACCATATATGCAAATATAGAGAGATCTGCATTGATGAGAGTTGCTACTAGACCTGAGCTTTTCCCGTGCTCAGAGGTGATTGGATGGATTCTGCCCAGGGCAGATGTAACGACCATGATTTTGGCAAATGTTGATAAATAGGGTTATGCTGCTTATAGCACTGGGTATGTATCACTGGCCTACCACTTACCGGAAGCACAAGTGTACTTGACTGAAGACTGGCTAAAGACAATTAATCTGGACCTAGTCGAGACACTAAAGAGAATGCTGGTGCCTGGCAAGAATTTTAGGACGAGGCCGTCTGGGGAATATGATACTGTCACTCTAAGAACCCCTTACAGGTTCATTACCCTGATGCTAAACAGGATTTTCGGGAGGGCCCACGGTAAAAGCTTCAAGTTGGAGTGGGTGCTTGTCATCTTCTATGTTGCAACACAGGGGACAGTGTTCAATTGGGCAAACATTGTGTCCAACAGCCTCTCAGCCTGCATTGCTTCAGCATTAGGATGGGTGTCCCAGAAAAATCAGAGTTTTATATGAGTTCTATACTGATTGATTGCATACTATGCAACCAACCCTTCCCCAATCTGAGGTGTATCTGGGACCGGGAGAGAACACCAGTCTACTCAGCTTACAAGCCACTGTGGGCACACAAATACGACAATCACTATAGAGAAGTGTGTGAGCACTTCATCATGCCATTATATACATTGATCTTCTTAAAGGAGTGCAACTGCATGTCGGAGGAAGCATTGCAGGTTATTAAAGAATATGCAGATTATTACTTGACGGAAGATGGATTGTATTTCAGAATGTATGGATGCTCCAGAGCCCCTTCACTACTGCCAAAATATTCCACTGACTATGTAGTGCACAATGAGGTAGTTAGGCAGGTCTTCTTAGATGGCATAGGGAGTTTTTTATTTGAACATAAGAAAGCAGCTTATCCTCCCTTACCATTCAGGTTGGGAAGCTATAAGTTCACAAGAGTGAAGAAAGCCGATGAGTTTGTGGAGGAATTGGGGAAATTCCATTTTGGGGAAATAGATTTCCACAGGAGCGATTCCCGGAATAAAGTGGCAGAGCACTGTAAGGAGGCAAATGTACATTTTGAATACACAAGCCACTGGGATAAAGATGAATCCATTTTTCGCAGTGCAGAAAATATAACGGCCTTAAGAAGAAGATTTAAAAAGAAAATCACCACCAAAGGCGGGAAAGGACAGGATGAGCATGAAAAAGCGGAGGAAGAGAAAGCTAGAAAAAGGGATGAAGATGCTAGGAGACTAGCATAGGAAGCCGAAAGCTGGCTCAAAGGTGAGGAGGAAGAAAAGAGGAGCGCTGAACAAGAAGCAGCTAGAAAGGCAGAAGAAGCTGCCCAGAGTGAAGAGGAGGAAAAGAAAAGAAAGATGGATGAGGAATTGAGGAAGCAGGAAGCAGAAAGACTAAAACTGACAGGAGTAGTGACAGAGCAATCAGCTTTTGATCCTGTAGACAGTCAGGCTCAGGACTTGGGTAATCCTGATATTCAAGATCCTGAGGCAGCTGCTGGCAGCACAACAGGACAGGCTATGGTCCCTACCCTAACGCTAATCCCTTTCGAGCAGAAGAAAGGGGAGGAGGTACTGGATTTCAATACTATTTTTTATGATAGGGAAAGGAAAAGAATAGTGAAGAGGATCGAGAGAAAAATTGAGATTGGGGGGCAGTCGGGTAAAATGATAAATGATACAACCGTAGTATTTGGGACAGACAAGGACCCCAGATTCACCATCAGAGCTGGGGCTGCATTGATCCATGCTTCTAAGGACAATGTAGATCGGATATTAACTGATCTTGAACAGTCAAAGAAGTCTGCTGCCCAGCTAAAGGACACCCTAAGAAAAGAGAGAGAGGAAAGTAGTAGAATGAAAAGAAAGTTTGAAGACATACAACATGAAATAAAGTCTTCAACAGCTGAGCTCCAGTTCCTCCAAGTAGAGAAGAGATCTCTGGAGGATGCCCAAGGAAGTCTGGAGAAATTGCAGCAGGAATGTCAAGGGTTAAGGACAGAAAAGGATGAGTTGAAGACGGAATGTGAAGGTCTTCACACAGAAAAGGAGCAGCTGATAAGAAAGATAGGGGAGTTGAAGCTACAGAAAGCTACCTTGGAGGAATCTTAGAGGCAATCTCAGGGGTAGATTGTGGAGCTTAAAGAACAGGTTACCTCATTAACAGCAGCTCTAGAAGAGGCCAGAGAACAGCAAGTCAATCTTTAGCCTTTCAAGGAGCACGTTCTAGCACAAAGGAATAAGATGCACCAGCTGCAAGTAGCCATAAAGGAAGAAAGGTACAAGATCTTGCAGGTAGGCAATCTGCTGGAAGAGATTTTGGAAACCTCTTCATATTTTGTAGACAGATCGCAGGACATCTTAGAAGTTCTGACAGGAAGGATGGCAAGATTAGAAGCAAATGAGGAAACTCCTGTAGATCTGCCAGCAAAAGATCAACAAAGCCTAAGGCAAGACTATGATCTACTGGAGTTTGCCATAAACATAGCCGAAGAATTCAAGAAGGTTGTCAAGAAGACAAAGGGGGCTTGTGCAGAGTTCTTCAGGAGACTTTTGATTACTTATAATCACTGCCAAGTTGAGGTTGAACAGAGAATGGATACCTTTCCAGACCACACCCTGTTTTTGGAGATGTTGCACATCAAAGCCTTAGATGAGCAGACCCTGAGGAATGAAGTAGCTCATTTCGCGGTTAGTGTGCAGTTGCTTGAGGACCAACTTCGCCTGAGCGCAGCCAGAATAGAAGTAATAAAAAATCAGGCCTCTAAATTTGAAATTAATATTCGTTTCTTAGAACCTTCTGAGTTCGAAAGCATTGCCTCAGAGGCTTCAGCATGGAAGAAGTTTTTGAATAGTCAAGCGGTACCCTCCTCATAAGCACTTTATTTTATTGTAATATATTGTAAATTCTGTAAGCACTTAGTGAAAGAAAAGTGTGGGAGGTGAAGAGTTGGGGAAGCCCAAGAGTCATTCGTGGGCAGCCCAACAGTTTTGTTCTTTTTGTATAAATATAGAAGATTTAGACAAGAGAGGGACTTTTTCCCAGTTAGATTTGTGAAGACATATTGTAAGAAGAACTATTTCTTTTTGCAATAGATAATTACAGTTTGCCTGTTGGAGAAAGCTTGGTGGAATGTTCAAATGTTGTGCTATGGATTTGTTGAAGAGAAACTATTTCGTTTTCAGCTTTGTGTCCATTAACTGTGTGATCGTTCTAGCTCTTTGAACCTATGTTCTTGTATGAATGTTCTCTGGTTTATTTTATGAAAATTTCCACTATGAGTAATGAATGTTGTTCATAAACAATTGGCTATCTGGTTGTTCAAATATTTTTAAATGTTCATGTGTTTTGAAAGAAGTATCAGCTATCTGTGATTTTTCATAATGCATGTACAAAATACATTACTCATTAATAAAATGATAATCTTGCTCCCTAGGAATAGGTTAGGTAGTTAGTTTTAATTTCTTGCTGTGTGTGATTTAGATGCAAGAGAGTCTAAGACGAGAGGTAAGAACCTGCGCATCACATTGTGACCACTCCTTGCATTCTTAATCAATTTGCATTTTAGATAGGCACTTGCATGTCATACTTAAAACTAAAAATATAAAAATATACACGGTGGACTAGGCCGCAACCGGTAAAACCTTTTATTTTTGTTACTTGACCTACGATAGCCGGACCACAAACCGGATGGATTCTCTACACCAAACAGTCACGGGCTAGTTGGGAACGTTGACTGGGGAGAATCCCTTGCTGTTGTTGCCTGCGAATTTCCAGGCCTCAACAGTTGGTAAGTCCATAGATCTTCGTAAGGCTCTGTCCTCCTCAAACTGGACATCCCTTCTCACAATGATCTTCTTGCAAGCCGAAATATATACTTTGTATGCCTTCGAAGTCTTGTTGTAACCAACAAGTAACCCCTTCTCTCTAGAAGGGTCCAACTTCTTCATAACGCCAGCATGAACATGACAATAGCAGACACTCCCAGATATGCGTAAATGACTCACATATGGTCTAGTGCCTGTCAAGACCTCGTCGGGTGTCTTCCTCTCCAAAGCTGTGTGGGGACACCTGTTTTGAATGTAAACTGTGGTCCTGTATGCCTCGGCCCATAGGAATAGTGGCAATCCTTGATCAAATAGCATGTCCTTGGCTGCTTTTACCACTGTCCTGTTCTTTCTCTCCGCCACTCCATTTTGCTGCGGGGTATGAGGAACAGTGTGCTCCTTCTTGATCCTCTCCTGTGTTGCATGGGTACGCGTACCCAGGGGTCGGGTACACGTACCGGCAATGGTACGTACCCAGACGTACCCTCACGTACCATGAACAGTGTTGCCGTACCGAGTACGTGGTAAAAAAAAATCGGGTACGTTTGTAGGAAATGGTATGGCGTACCCCGATTTTGGGTACGTCTGAGGTACGGCGGTTTACAAATTTGATGCTGTTTGTTAAGTTTTAACCTTCGTGTTAAAGAGTAATGGAGGTAGAGCATTTCTAGCGGTTTGTTAACCAATGGATTATAAATTTTTAAGTTTTTTGCAATAACATTTCCAAAAAAATTTATAATGCCCAAACGCTTTGGATATAGAGAGAACTGAGTGAATATGTTTGTTGTTTAGGCATTACAAGTTATTTTTGCAATTGCATTTCCAAATAATTTATGTTGAATGTTTGGCATATTGTGTCAAAGAAGTATAATGAATCGATATATTTCAAAAGATATTTATTTTCCAAGCTGTAGTATGTTGTGCGTTTGGGCATTATAAGTTTTTTCAATGGCCTGTCTCCCACTTGACCTGTCTCCTATAAGTTATAATCATTATATCATAGACTAATATCACATACACTAAATTAGGCTTTAGCTGCTGATATTAATTTTACTGTTTTAAATTATAACATATAATTATTTATCCTATGCAGATTTCTGTCTACTGTCCAGTGTCCTC
>LPNX010812720.1:78924-103916 GCA_001517045.1 Pseudotsuga menziesii
ATAATATATATATATATTATATATATATAGTACCCTCGACGTACCGAAGTACCCTGTTTCAAAAAGTGCCGTACCTGTACCCGTACCCACGTTTCCTGGCAACATAGATCCTCTCTGATGAACAATACTCTTAGAACTCATTGGAGGTGTACTCACCCCTGTTGCTCGTCCTTAATACTCGAATCTTCCTTCCTGTCTGGTTTTCCACAAGAGTCTTGAACTCCCGAAACTGCTAAAAGACCTCTGACTTGGCCTTTAGGAAATAGATCCAGGTCTTCTTGGAATAGTCATCAATGAAAGTGACGAAATAATTGTATCCACTGGAAGATTGGACACTCATGGGTCTGCAAACATCCAAATGCACCAAGTCCAAGGTCCCCTTAGACTTGTGCTCACTTTGTGGGAAAGGTTTCCTAATGTTCTTCCCCAGCGCACAACCCTTGCATTGGTTATGCTTCTCCTCCTGTATCTGAGGAACTCCAATGACTGCCTGTCTCAAATGCCTCAGTGCTCCATGGTGAAGTGTGCCATCCTCCTATGCCGCAACTCACCTTGACTGCTGCTGCTACTGACTAGAGCCTTTGTAGACTCTAAGTGTAGTCTGTACACCTTCTCACTTCGGATTCCAATCACCCGATTCAAACTCCTATCTGACCCCTTGGGCCTGATATACACCTTCCTATCTCGAAACTTCACTTGAAAGCCCTTATCCTTCAGGGTGGAAACGGATATGAGGTTCTTGGTCAACCCCAGAGCATACAATACGTCAGTAAAACCTCATGCATACAATACATGAGGTTGCCACCTAGTTGAAATAGGTGGGCAACAGATGGATCTGTGAAAATCAAGTGGGTTCAAGCATACCCAACTGATAGATCTGAAAAATTCAACCACCCGCCCGAAGGGAGCGCCCCACCTAGAGAGACTAGTGCTAGATCCTTGGGCAAATGGAGTCTGATTTATGTGAAATTCGAGATCTAGGGTATATTCAATAATCTCCAAGCTGGTTTTGATGGCCGTCATAAAAAACTCATTGGATCTATTAGATCTACAAAACTAGGGTTTTAAGAAAGGTTTTTGATGGACAAATGGATGAAAACACTGAAAAAAACAATAATAACCTTGCAGATCGTACCTGAAAATACTTGCGGCCGCCTTGGATGTTGATGATCCTTCCACTTGGTTACAATTTCTAGCGAGATCTAGCACGAAACATAAGTAAAACACCCAAAGAAGGAAGTGCACCCCCTCTTCTCCACCTGCAAAATCAAACTACGAATGAGATTTGTTCACGGATGAAAAAGATAAGCACATACTTCATCTACAAAGAAAAATCCAATGCACAAAGTAACAATAAAAAAACTCCCTGAAGATGAAACGATTTGATCGGAAGACGATGCAAGACGTCTTAGCAATCTCCTCCAACCAATCTGCTACCTTGCAAAAGATTAGTACGACCTTCCAGCAAAAATATTTGTTTACATGCAAGATCTACTGAAATGTCCAAGCAAGAGGCGTATCAATCACATCCAAATACATTTGCAAAGCTTCCAAGAGTTTCTGCAAATGTTTTCTTGTATTCAATATTTCTAGAACCAAAAGTCCCTTTACAAATGAGAGAGCATCTCAATATATAGATCTCTCGAATACACAAAACCTAGATCCAAAAAGATCAAGGGTTAAGATCAAAAGATAATATCATCCTAATCTACAGCTAAGATTAGCCAGATACATCCTACACGGATCAACTCACTAAAAGAGGTGGGGGGGGGGGGAGGGCGCATCACTAAAATTGCCCAATGAAGGGGCGCACCACATAAAAATGATTAATAACATAAAATAGCACATGGTGGGGGCTAGGAGGTTACAACATCCTTCACTAGCATGGCCCCATGCCACAACAACATGGCGTGGTAGCAAGTAATATAAAGGATTGATAAAAATCACTAGGTTATCTCCCTCAAAATACATCATAATACCCTCTAACTGCATATATCAAGGATGTGTGGACCCCCAGTGGGGTGAAGCTAATGTTGGACGATGAAGGTGACCCAAACACTATGCCTCAGACCAATTCCATGCCATTCCTTTACCTCAATTGCCCAAATTGATTTTCTCATTAGCCATTTTTTATAACTAAACTACTGCCTTGGGAACATAAAACTGTCAAAATCTCACTCGGGAAGCATCTAAGCAAAAAAATGACTGAACAAATGTGTTTGGTACCCTAGGTATATGGTACAATCGACTGGTTGCATTCCAAGGATCCACTCTAGCACCCTAGGAGATCTCACCAATATTTGCACTGTGTTTTATTTTTAATTTCCTAGGGAAAATCTACGGCAAAATGCCTGAAAGACCCATATCTCTCTTGCAACTGCTTGAAACTGAAAACCAATTGCACCAATGGACTCAAAATGTCTAAATAAACTAGGAATGAGTACTCACACCCAATATGTCCATCACAAAGGTACATAAGAGGCCCCATCCATTTTCGAATTATAATAATAATAAAGCCTGTAAATGCTGATAATCATGAAAATAATGCAAGCCATCATAGAAAATCATCATCTGAAACATGAATATGTCTAATGGACAACTGTAGACCATAAATAATCATCATAAAAAACCATCGGTCCAAAACTGATCCTGGATCCTTCTCCTGGCTTGGTCAACACTAGGTTGACCAGGTCAAGACTGATCAAATAATGACCCAAATGCTAAACTCAATGTGCAAGAACAAATATGCATGCTCCATTATCTATGTTAACAGTGAGACTCAAATGCAAGTAGCTTCTGGTGGTGAATATAAGCACAACATATATATAAATAATCCGAATTCAAATGGTCAACTGCTTTTAACAAGACCTTCGGTGTATACTCATTTATGGATTTAGCCATTTTTGCTAGTCATGGGTGAAGGTGAATGATATCGAGTAAGGCCAAGGGGATGACTTGATAACTCGACACTGTATGTATCTGCGCTAGAGGACAAGGGAATCCACACAACACATAAGTTGAACTAGGTGAAGAATAAGGGAATGGCGGTGTCTCACAAATGGGTGGAACGATGAGAATGCTCCACTAGACTCTAGACAAGCAACCCTTCTATTTTTTATTTGCACAACAGTATATACTAGCTAACCTCTAGAGGTAGGTGCCCTAGAAAGCCTTCTGGGCTTCCAAAAAATGACAAAGACATGACCCTTTGGGGGTTAGTCTCATGTTGTTGCTCTATGAGGACAAGTGAGCCGTACATTATACAAAGAATGGGTGCTCATCCTCTAGCCATCAACTTTGTTTTTTTTATTACTAACTTACCAGCCTCTAAGATCAGGTGCCCTGGAAAGCCTTCTAGGCTTCCAGAAAATGACAAAGGCTCAACCTTGTATGGCTTGCCTCAACCTGATACCCTGCGGGGATAAATGAGCCTTACACCATACAATGGATGAGTGCTCATCTCTTGGAAACTGGCTAGTTTAATTTTATTTGCAGTAGTGTCTAGAGACACTGTTATTATGCTGACAGGGCATCCATTTAGAATAACTTTAAGCTTTGATGCCTTAGTGTCTAGAGACACTTCTTTGGTAGGACTACTTGTGTTTAAGACCTAGAGGTAGACATTCCTTGTGATAAACATCACGTAAACCAACACCGAGACACAATTTATACGTGGAGACCTATTCCGACATAGAGGTGAAGGTGGGGGAAATCCCAGATGTCACTAGTCAAGTTCAAGTAAAGGTTAATCCATAACAAAGGGAGGTCCACGCATGAATGGAGACAGTGAAAATGGTGCCATGACTAGCAAGCTGTGTCCTAAGGGGGGGAAATGACCAAATCCATACTAAAAGTAGGGCATGACCATTGAGTATACAAAGGAATCTCTTGATCAAAAAGTTATAATTTTAGATTTCAAATAGACCAATAAAGTATCACCAACATACAACCACTACTCCTCATGTCATACTGCTAAAATACACAACAAAGCAACATCAACATGTATAAGCACAAAACCATGGTATCACTTGGGTCATATACCTGCACCGGATCTAGAAACAATCTGAGGATCACTGAAACAACTGCTGCTGCTATATCATGGGCACTGTAATACTCTGCTTTGGGTCATGAAAAACAATGGCTAACTCAGTCATCAAATCTGGGGTCATGAGGCTTAGTCATGGCATAGAATTGGTCAATCTGGATACTCTAGATCTGCTGGAAGTGGGAGATGATCAACTGTGGCTCATCATCTGCTAATCTCAAAGGGTTGGCTCAAAGAACTGCTCAGTACTAGTTAGGAACAAAAGTAGCCCAACTACTATATATGTGACAACATTTGGCTCCAACTGGGATAGGTGCTCTAAGGGAGAGAGCGCATGAGAACCTCAAATATCTCTGGTGTGCAACAACGCTCATCCAATCATCAAATATGCACCCGATCTACTGCTCCATCCTTAGTAAAATCTATTTCTTCGTATGATGGAAACAACACTACCCAGCAGTACATGTGGCATAAAATAAAATGTTGGAAATAAAATACTGAAAAGGAAATGCTGAAATATAAATGCAGAAAGTACAGTGCTGGAATAAAACATCTAACCTAAGAACTGTCAAACAGTTGCGTTATTAAGGAGGAATCAGACAGAAAGCAACAAAATAGGGGCCAGACTCAATGGCCTAGAAGACTGAAACTGAAAACAAAAGACTCAAAGACTCAAGACCATGCAACACTAAAGACTCAACCCTACTGCTCAAAAGAGCTTATTCAACTACCTACTTACCCTAGTCTAACTGATCAAACAAGTGCTAAGTAAAATCATAGATCCAATGTAACCATTTGCTGAACGGATCAATTTGTCTTTCTTTACAGTTAAAGATACAATAAGTCAAAGATGGCTTGGAAGTAATTTGAATGAAAATTGAAACCATTCTAACTTGTTGTTTGAAAATCAGAGAAAGATAAGGATAAGGAGAAATGAAATCATGGTAGGGATGAGATTTACTATTGCAAACCTCTTCCATCCAAAGACCGATAGGATCATAAAAATTACGCAAGTTTAAATTTGATGAAAGAAAAGAATACGACTCATGATTCAACCCTCCTAGGCTATCATTATTTCCCTCATCTTTCTGGTTAGCACACTCAATCATATTCACATTATGATCAACGGTGAAAGAAACCGGGGACAAGTTAGAGATTAATAAACCAAAAATTGAGATTAACCCCATTTGTTGTTTAAATATTGAGAAAATATGGAATTGGTCTTTATAGAGCTTTTCAATCACCCAATCAAAGGAGTTAGCAAAATTGAAAGCATTATGTACCAAGGATGATTGAAAAGTGAGATGAAATGTTTTACCATTGACCACTTGTCACTCTCGAGACTCTTTACTGAAAATTTTGCAAGTTAAAACTTGATTGGAACATGAACCCATACAAGAGGACTTAAAAAGATGGGATGGGAGTGTGGATTGAAAATATTGAAAACAAATCTTTTCTCCTAGATAGCCTGTACTAATTGATCTTTGAATTTGATAGGAAGAAAAATCTTTAAATCAATGGCTCTCTTGATTCCAGGAATGATTTGAAGGTTTGGAGCGAAATCAAAATTTGCTCCATGGAAAGAAGGATAACCCAAGCAAATGATTGATTTGTCCTGATCTAGGATTGAATGAGGGATACTATCAAAATCATCCTTTGAGGTTCGTAATTGATTAAGGAACTTGAAAGGTTAAACAAAGAGCACTCTTGGTTATGTTGACCGACAACCAAACTATCACCATGTGATTGTTTTTCAATAGGTTTACACTTAATTTGACTTTCAATCACATAATGATCTTTGGACACATCTTGACTATCCTCATCCTTTTCTTCAATGACATGATTAGAATCTGAATCAACCCTAGGGTCATTTAAACATTGATTTGAATGGTTGTCAACAAAACAATGATTATGCACTCGCTTTTCAAATGGATCTTGGATAGACTTAAAGATAGGATGCTCAACTTTGGATTTTTCTTTATGATGATCAACAAGCTTCCCTTCATGAGTTAAATGCAACTTTGTGCCTTCTTCAGGTAATGATGACAAAGTATCTCGTATGATTCGATTAATGTCATGCTCAATGAGATCTACTGTAGTTATTCCTAAGATACTCTGTGACATTTCTATTTATTGACGACTCACTCATAAATTTAATCACATGCTAATTGATAAGGACAGTCATTACTTATATCATTGTCATTATCCTGATCATCTTCATCAAATTGATCCTCAATATCACAATCATTGCTAGACTGAGGCTTTGAAGGTTCATCAATGTTCTCACCCCATTCCTTTTTTAACAAATCAGTAAACATATCAAAACCAATGATGGATCTTGGTGCTAAATGATCAAACCATAACTGGGCATCCCCATCTAAGGATTCACCAAGGGCCTGCATGTAAACATCTTCATCATCTGCTCCTCTAACTTCCATATGATCCGAAAGTATTTCCAAATGATCTTCAATAGATGTGGCATTGTTTCCATAGAAATGAGGCAACTTTTTAATGTAATCCTTAGGCATAGAATGAGGCGCCCCATCTATTTCAGAAAAGTCAAAAGGAGATAACTTAGCTTGTGTTCTAACTACTCTGTATACTCTACATGGGATTTGATTTGAATGTCTAACTGGATTACAAGAATCATTCAATCAGTTGCTCTGATTGCAAGGCCTTGGCCGGGTTTGATGCTTACTAATCGACTCAATATAATTTATTGGGGATATTTTATTACAGGGATGAGGAAACTGGTGGCAATGATAACGATTGTGATAATTAGGCTCATACCCATAATCATGCTCAAAATCATTCTCATACCAAGAATTTGATTTCCATCTATTTCTTTCCTCATTTTGCTCTTTAAGCTTAGTTATAGTTTTATTTAATTCTTCAATCGATCGGAGAAATACGCCTGAGTTCGTTATGGTTTATGGGATGGGTTCGCTTCTCAGTGGAGTCACGTTGTGGAGTCGCCAGGTGAAATACTAAACGAAATCACCGAAATATATGTCGTTGGGGAAGTATGATGCGAGAGGGAGACAAGTGAATGTAGAATTAGGCAAAGGGGAAATCATTCACTTATCTTAATTCGAATGCGATGATTCAGAAGATAAGAGTGAAGTACTACTCGTTGACACCAGAGGTAGGCCTCTACCTCCTCGACAACAGCGCCAAAAGATGTTATCACACATTGTGTAGCTACCCACTAAAGGTATCCTCCTGGGATGGTAGAGGTGAGGTAGCTGATCGGTGACACCGCAAGGGCCTCGTCCACAACGGATGAAGGGTAGTTGTCACACCGGACGGGCTTTTGTCGCTTTAGATCACTTCAAAAAATGACCAAGGGGGAGACCCTACTAGCCTAAGAGGGCTAGCGAACCTACCCAAGACACTCCTAGGGGTAAGTAATGGGTAAAAGAGGAGAGATAATGAGTGGGAGACCTAGATCTAGGAAATAAATGTGATATAGGAGTTCAAGTGAAGTTGGGGGAAGTTTAGAGAATAGGGACATGGCCCAACTTGATAAGGAATATACCACAATGAGTTAATCAAAGTAGATCTAGGAAGATCTAGCCACATACAAGAGAATCCTAATGGGACCCACCAAGGGTTTATGAAAAAGTGGACATGGTGGACCCAAAAGAGTAGATCAGGGCAAGGAGTGACTAGATCGGGAGACTTGAAGGATGGATCTGTTAAAATCAAGTGGGTTCAAGCATACCCAACTGATAGATCTGAAAAATTTGACCACCCACCCAAAGGGGCACCCCACCTAGAGAGACTAGTGCTAGATCCTGGGGAAAATGGGGAGTCCGATTTACGTGAAATTCGATATCTAGGGTTTATTCAACAATCTTCACGCGGTTTTTGATCACCGTCATAAAAAACTCATTGGATCTATCAGATCTACGAAACTAGGGTTTTAAGAAAGGGTTTTGATGACAAATGGATGAAAACACTGAAAAAACAATACCAACCTTGCAGATCGTACACGAAATAGAAGTAAAACGCCCAAAGAAGGAAGTGCGCCCCCTCTTCTCCACCTGCAAAATCAAACTACGAATGAGATTTGTTCACAGATGAAAAAGATAAGCTACGTACTTCATCTACAGAGAAAAATGCAATGCACAAAGTAACAATTGAAAAACTCCCTGAAGACTAAACAATTTACCGGAAGACGATGCAAGACGTCTTAGCAATCTCTTCCAACCAATTCGCTACCTTGCAAAAGATCAGTACGACCTTCTAGAAAAAATATTTGTTTGCATGCAAGATCTACTGAAATGTCCAAGCAAGAGGTGTAACAATCACATCCAAATACATTCACAAGGCTTCCAAGAGTTTCTGGAACAATTTTCTTGTATTCAATATTTCTAGAGCCAAAAGTCCCTTTACAAATAAGAGAGCATCTCGATAATTAGATCTCTACAATACACAAAACCTAGATCCAAAAAGATTAAGGGTCAAGATCAAAATATAATATCATCCTAATCTACGGCTAAGATTAGCGAGATACATCATACACGTATCAACTCACTAAAAGAGGGGGGGCGCATCACTAAAAATGCCCAATGAGGTCACCCGAAGCATATGAAAAGTGGTCTCAGGGGTAAAGGAGGTGCTCTAAGCTTGAAAATGAGCCCATCCAAGCCAAAAACAGACTTCGGATCACACTTTTTTTACATTTTTAATTTTTTCAATTAAACCATTAAAAAATGGCTTAAAAAGCAAAAAAAAATATATTTTTCTTGGAATCAGACAAAACTTTAGGGGACCTAGTACATGTTCATACGACTCAATACCGATGCCTAACACACTTATATACATTGACACATGAACTTTAATAACCTCCTAAGGCCTAACCACCAAGACGACTATTCCAGCTTTGGAGGAGTGGTGAAAAACTCGAAAATTATACATCGCTTATTCAGCATTGCATAATTGACAAAGGAAAAAACACCTTGGAATGTTCGGATTGGTGGCCAAGTCCTAGGAAGCCAAGTCCTTTACAAAACGTTTGCCGTATTAGAGCATTTATTACAATGCCCCCAAGGGGTATGAACATGCATTTATTAAAAAAGAGGCCCAAAAAAGCCCTGATGAACCGCAGAACCTTTTAAGCACTGATAATGAACAACTGGCTTGTTCATGACTTTGGCGGCTCATTGGAAATCCACTAAGTGCAAAATTAGTGGATACCACAACTATCCATTAGGAAATGTTAAGACTTCGAATAGTTTTGTCACACACATCAAAGCCGAGGCACCAGGGAAGACATGGAGACCATTGCAAGGAGAGGTCACAGATGGGAAGGTCCTTAAGTTACTTAGCCGTATCTGTATCAATGACATTTTAATCATTAGCAAGATGAATGGGTGGAATATGGATAAGGCAAATATATGGAACCAAGGGAGAGGTTGTGATTAGTGCAAAACTCTGAAGACCTTGTCAAAGAGAGACATGTATATAAAACAAACACTAACACTAGATGTAATGCTATGCAAATGTCCTACTCATTATACTCATCAAACGATCACAAGCGTAAAACAAAGCCTATAACAAGTTAATTAATCAATATAAATCATAGAGTCCATATATAGTATCCTCTAGGCATGCAACTGATGAACAATAAAACTGAAGGAACATCATAGGCTACACATGAAAAAGTGGCAACCAATATCCATGCTTAGAAATCTCAAGGCATCACTGCTCTATGGCACTGTCGTGCTCAATAAAACTGCTCCAGCTCAATCCATATAATGATCTCAGCCAAGATATATAAAGGAAAAATCTTTTTGCTCAATGTAAAGGACTAATCAGAACTCTGGTCTTCTCTAGCAAAAATGAGGAGTAACAACCCATACAAAAGGTGGTACAATAGATCCAATGGAGGAGTCACAAGGGTCATTATCATTTAACTCAATAGAGATAAGGGATTGAGCTACAATATGAGCTTGGTGATTGGACCACCGTTCCATGTCAATAGCTTCAAGATGAATTGCTACATGCTCCAGACATAGAGATTTAGACATATCCAGAAGGGTGTGTAAGAATGTATGCATATTGTGGATTTATGAACAACTTTCTTGCCATCTAATGCTCCATAAAACTTGGATACATAAGGTGTGTGCTGCGATGGAGAGTGGGCACTGAAGGTGGGGCAGGTGGTTGGTATGTGACTATATAAACTGAGCGAACTGTTCAAAAAGCTCATTGTTGTTGGCTCTTTTGGAATTTGGTTTTGAAGGAGAGAGAGTCTCCTTGGTGTGTGCCATGAGGCAATAGATTAGGTCTGGAAAATGTTGAGAAAGTCCACAAAAAAATTTAATGAGGCTAAAGATTTACACTTAGTAAGAGCAAGATCATGGAGACAATGCCCAACTTTGTGATAAGAAATCTAGCGAGATTGATCACCCTCCAAAAGAACTAGATTTGATGCGGAAAGCGAATTGACACTGATATCAAATGATATGGTTTACGAATGCATATTAGCTTAATTAGAGAAACTAACCAAAGAGATGGACAAACAACACACATAATTTGTGCCTTTGCTTTATTTATAGAGATGAGGATCGCGATCAAAGTTGACTGTATCAACGATAGGTGGTTATGGATAACAACTCTCTTGGAAAGTGATCATAATCAATGTTGACCCAATCTCATCAGCTATAAATACTTATCACCAACTTTACAAACACATTGTTCCACAAATTCCCTATGGGAATTTTGAAACATATCACCATCCCAACTTTTCTTGCTTGTTAGATAATGGCTTAAGATGGTCCAAACTTCAGATAGTATGCATGTTAGATCTCTCCATGGGGAGAATGGTGTCCTTAAATAAGGTGAGGAAATTTGTCCCCAAAGTTTATCACAAGGTAATGTGTTTGAACCTTATGATTATTGTTAAATGATTCAATGAAGACAATGTTGCTTGTTATGAACTCTCTCAACATGCTTCTCTTGGCTACATTGTAGGTAGTGCCCTTCAAGAACATGATTAGGGCCTAGGTGAGTATTAATGCATGACTTTTGTTCAACTGAAGTGAATAAAAAATCTAACACAGAAGCCATGTTGAAAACAATGACCTAGGATATAAGGGACCGAGTGCCAAAGTTGTTGAGCAATTGACTCTAAGATTCCAATTGATATAATGACAAGATGGGGAAGGCTTGATCGATGTTTGAATATAATGAGTTAACAATCCGACATGAAGGTCATATCCAAAGACAATAAGCTTAGAAACAAACTTAACCAAGTGCCAAAGCTCTGAGGAAGTTGACTCTAAGACCTTAATAAATTCAAGGATAAGCTATAAATAGATCAGCCAAAGGCACGATGTAAATTGTGTGTAAAAATTATTCTTGAAGCAAGAACCTAAAGACAAAAGGCACAAGCCCATTTGACCTAGTGATCCTAGCATTAAGAACATGAAGGATTTCGCGAGGAGAGAAGAATACTATGTTAGATAAACTAAAGTTATCCAATTTGATTGGAGAGTTGCAAACTTACTAACTTAAAGTCAAAATTATTCAAAAACCAAATCCTAAGGAGTTTAATTTCATAATTGTTAATTTGCCTAATGATCTACAATTTGAATTGATCTATACTAAGTAAACTTTAGAAATTAAGATGAAAATTTAAAACTTCTATTTGATTGCATATGGTCAAAAAAACCAAAGGAAATCAATTAACTTAATGACAACGATTTAATATTGTTCATATTTGCTTATATATAAAACATTTTTTTTTAAATATCATGTGTTGTATGAGTGATTGCAGAAAGCATAAATGAAGCAGTGTCAAGTGAAAATAATTACTCAAGATATATTAGAATAAAGAAGATATTTCATTCATATTTAATGACATATAGCATTAACAGTCCATAATATAGGATTTGTGACCGGTCAATGCTCCTACATGAAACGGACATGGTTTGAACATCCGACTGCTCAATGCTTGTGCAACAACGTCACATAGGGCATTTCAACATTCAACTCCTTTCAAACTCTTCATACAAGCATAAAATATGAAAGTGTGAAAATAACTATATCTATGTGGTCCAAAACTGCCCCTTGTGGGTACATAGCCTCGTGTTTTATACTGTGCGCTCTACAATTGATTAAAAACCCTAATCCTAACTGTTAGCAACTATTAGGTACATGGGCATAACTGTCCTCTTCTCAGCCAACAACCAAACCCATGAGAAAACAAATGATACTAGAAATGGCTCACGAAACAATACGGTGAAGATTTCTCAAAGATCTGCTTCAGTGATTTCCAATCTTGAACGATTCACTTCAAATCATGGCTGCTTTCTTTTAAAGTTTTAAAGAGCCCTGCATTTAAGGTTAGTTAAGATTTCATCCATTTAAAATAAAGTGAATTGTACCTTGAAAAGGCATTACCTTTTCCTTTCCATGTTAACCTGCAAAACTGTGTTAACAACATCTCTTTTATGTGCAGGTGAATAGGAAATTCCACTTTTTTTTACTATGACTATCATTACTTTTAATTCCTCTAAGATTGCGTTCAGTTTTATTTTCTATTTTCTGTCTTCTACCACACAAAACAAAAGCTAAAACAATAAGAACAAGAAATTTGATCAAAGATAAAAGAGAAAAATAAAAATAAGGCAATGAGAATCAATGAATTATTAAGCAGTGTGCCCATAGTACCATTGGAGGATAGCAACATGTTCGTTGTGGTGGGGCTCATGATAGCTGCATGTAATGGGGTTGACTGGGGTAAGGATTTGGATATGTTACCCCTTGACATGTAGGGGTGACTTGATGATTGATGCCTTTGTGATTTTGATCACATCTATCAGTTACATAAATGAGATCTATGGTTTTCCCATGGATATTTTCTAGTGACTCTTCCAGCTTGCTCAGATCACCATATTATGTGCCAGAGATTGATGGGGACTTTTCAGTTGATGCCAGTGTTATGACTTATGCTGTATTTGTTGACACATGGGGATGCCTTCTTTTATGTGGGATGACTATGACCGTATGACGGGTCATTGGTGTTTCTCTATAGGGGCTCATTATTATTCATATACATTAAATTGTTGTTTCATAGCTAAAGATGTATCATGGTGTGGTCATAATTCCTTTTTAGATAAGTGTGTAGCCTTGTGAGTCAGGTGTCTCCTTAGGGATTCAGGTAGGTGTGACACTCATTTCATGCCATTTACAACATTTTACCTAGCCATTTTTTATTCCATGTCATTTCACTAGCCGTATCACCCATTTCCATCATGTCCCCCTTTCGTAATTGACTTATCATATGTTATGTTCCAAGGTCTTTATAGTTTATACTATTCCCATGTATGAATGCCTAAGCCAAAGTACTCTAGTTTGATGCAACTAAATTATGTATATGTGAGCAATGCCCCCTTGCAAAAAACCAGGTTTTCCTAATAGGTAGGTTAGAAATTAGACTAGAACTGTTACCATGTGCTAAAGAATTTTAACACAAATTGGCTATTCCAAAGGTGAATAAAGGAATGTGACCAGATTAGTTAAAAGAACATTTTCATGTAAGGTTGCAATATACTGCAAAGCGTTAACAAAGATATTTGTGATTCACTGAATGGAGCATTGTGTATGAAAACTTTCTGCTTAAGCATCTTCAACCACACTAAGCAACTTCTAAATGCATCCACCAGTAGGAGAGTGCTTTTGTAGGATGTCTCAATTATTGTAAAATATACACCTGACATTTTTTATGTATGCAGGATGACCAAAAATGCTTGATTAGAAGAAGCACAGAGCTTGGTGGAATCATGTCAGTAGCTAGTTGGATACTTTTTGCCGGGCTTGCTTCCAGGTGAGATTCATTAGCTCATTACTTTAAAATGGAGTCAAAATCTATGCATTGCAGATATGTATGATGCCACGTGAACTCCAAGACTGCCCCATTATTACAGCCAAGCCAATGTATCATTTAGGATACAAAGATTAAGATACCTTTTAAGGCAATCATTGATAAATGTAGACAGAAAAACAACTTACAAGGCCGACATGCCATCTGGCATGATCTGCAAGAATGACTTGAAAGTGGTAAAAAGAAGCCATATTTGCATGTATGCAATGATCTCTACTTCTGATACAACATCTAAAAGTCTATTCACACTGCTCTCACCTAAATGGTTCTTAGTAAAATTCAATCTTTCATATTGAACTTGAGAATGACTAAATATTATTATGAACTGTCATTTATGCTGTACTGTCCAGAACGATAGTTTTTCAAGCAGTATCTCAAGTTCTCAACCTTTCAAGCACCAGGACTGCAATCCTTGGCTAATTTGTACACGATAGACTTATTCAAATTTTCATAGCGATGCCCATTGGTACAGACTTTACCTGTAGAAGGATCCTTGGATGCCTCACTTACAGTGGAAAAATACTGCAGTACATCATTGGAATTTTCTTGAAACACAACTGGAATGACGAATGAATAACACTACAGTAGACTTATCTTGGCTCTATTGGGGCAGATTCTTATTGCTAAAGCCTAATATGAAATAAAGCCAAAGATTTTTACAAAACATCCAACAACCAAATGGCGCCCAAGGACTTATCATGGCCTAGGTCAAGCACAAGCATTCTTATGGACAAGAATGAGGGGCAGAACTGCTGCCACATAGCTTCTCAGCTCTCAAGCCTTTAGATGTCAATTCAACGGGTCCATACCTTAGGACCTCTGTCAGGGTTTCATGTTATCAAAACTCATATATGCGTCCTACTAGAATATACAACAACCATAAAGAACATGTCAAACGTAGCCATATCATGACATGTATGGAAAAGAGTTTGGGAACGAACTATTTGAGTAAATCCTATGATTAAATACCTTAATGTCATTGAGTAGAATTGTCAAATCTTTGAGTATTTTGTTGAACTGAAATCATTTTCAATCCTTTCAGTGAATATCTGCACATTAAGCATACTCAATAAATGCATAGTTCATTATACTTACTACGGACCAATAAAAGCTGAATTCAATTACCTAGATGCAAGGTGTAATGAGAAACAACTATTTTATCCATTTTTAAATGCACACTAGAAACTAGCATTCCATATTTTGTCGATAATATCTAGGATACTGTTGCCGCCTTTCACACATCTGGGGGGGAACGTGGCAGAAATCTTCAAGCCATTCGGTGTGTCCTTGGGGGCAAGTCTCAAGTCAAGGCTTTCACCTTGTTCTTGACTCCTCTGTTTAGGACAACTCCTAATCGAAGTCAAGAGGGGTAGACCCTATTAATTTCTAAGGCTGTTAAGGCTTTGTGTGGTGATTTGTAATCGAGTAAGTTATTTAGGAGTTTAAAAAATGTAACAAGATACTTGCAAATTGTTTATGAGATAACATCAAAATAAAGAGCACAACAACATATAAGAGTAAAATTTTGGTAACAAAATTGTTTAATCATCACCAGAATTTAGATACTTAATAGAGATTAAAAAAAACAGACCAGTGCCTTAAATGGGGTCACCAATGAAATAGGAATGCTGAAAGTGCTAAAAGATATGTTTTGCAAGTGCTCTTGGTAATTTTATTTTAAGATGTGAAGATGCGTGAATTAGATTAGGGGGGAAGGGAACTCCAAATATACCCGACGGTACGTGGAGTATGTCCAAAACCCTTATTCAATGCGGTTTCATGCGAAGAATATGTGGGCTGGATCGGAGTCTATGAGATGTGTCCAACACTACACCAACAAGGGTGTAGCCTGACGGTATCCCGAGGTCACTATTCAGTTGTTCCCGCTTCCTCTTTGAACTTTCCCCGCAATGGATTAATTCGAGGCGTTGGATTTTCGTCTTGGGAGGTTAATTTAAATGTGAACCTATCTTAACTAGCCACCCTCGTTGCTTTTGATATAGCCAACTGGTCGATCGAACCGCAACGGTGCAGAGCATACACAACGGAGTCTTGGTCATTTTTGGGGATTTAAAAGGCTGTGTTTGTTTGTTAAAAAGAAATAAAACTCCAGGAATCTCTTTCGGTTCTAATGAACCTCAATTCGGAAAGCAAGGAGGGGTCAATTTCTAAATGATAAGTAAGAATAACACAAGGAACTAAATAATCACTAGCTTTTTAACTAGGCCTACCACACATCTCTTTCCCCTTTCGGGTAACTCGAGAAATTGCGGGGTTAGTATTTGTATTACTCTTGATCGAATAAAGATATAGCAAATGCACTGATCAAAGTATACTACTCTGTAAAAAAAACTAAACTAAAAAAAAAACATGAAAAATGGAATTGACACAGATTACCCTTGGGGGGATGGGGAATGGGCTCTAAAGAGCTTACTCAAAAGATTTTTATTATGCTTGGTTACAATGCCTGTTAGGAAAGGCCACTTGGTTCTTATAGAAAATGAATCCAAGGGCTTACAAATCTTTGGGAAGAAAGCTACAGAAGTAGGGGGAACTCCTGGGAAGCTTCGGATGGCCCAAAATTCAATTTTTGGGCAGTGTTTCCTTCTCTTTTTTCATGGACCTGCTGAAAACCAGCAAGCTTTTATTAGTGAAATGTGCTCAAAAACACTTTGGAAGTTCTTTGGACAACACACAAAAAATTGTAATAACTACTAAGTTAAAGCTATGATAAAAGACGCAAAAAATAACCAAGGAAAGCAAGCTTTCCTTGGGATCTTGGCTTGCTTTTTGGGAAGCCAATAAGATTGTGCACTTAGATGCCAAATCTATCCTTTAAATCCTTGCAGTGAGACTACTTTCAACAAGCTAAATATTTTCCTTTTAAAACTTGTAAAAGGGTAATCTAAGCTAGATCTCTTTAACTAAAAAATTGATTTTTTTATGCAACAATTGAGATCTATGCTAAAAGATATTATTGATTAGATCTATGAATGATTTACTTTTAATGAATAGATTTAAACAACAAGATCATAAAAAGTAACCGATTGAGAAATTTTAATTTAAAGGAGGAAGAGGAGAGAAAATGCTTGTTGCTGGAAAGATCCGCTGAAGAAACTTGTTAGTGGAGTGCAGAGGGACAATGTCCTCACAATTTTGTTGGAAATGTAATGGAGTCAAGCTAGATCCACAACTTTTCCAATCCTAGCAAACTGAAAGCTAAATAACAATATTGCACACAACCTTATGAGATCTGGATATACACATGCAAAGAGATAACATAACATGGAAAATAATCTTATTTAACATGTAAATCTTAACTCTCTAAGCATATATAACAAAATAGAAGTAAGTAATCTTACTTACAATGACCTATTCCTAAGATTCTAAGAATCATTCAAGGCTAGACAAAATTGAGAGCAAAAATTGAAATAAAGCAGATCACCTTAATAGCAGCATGACAATGGTGCTTCACACATGAAAGCACTACACCATTTAGCCTCCAAAGCTTCCTTATTCCAACTATGAATGATCAAAACAATATTACAACAATAGCAAGCTCTTCTCAAGCAACTCTAACTAGCTTGAATGAAAGGGTGCATGCTTTATTTATAGCTGGAGAGGAGGGAGTGGATGCATCTAACACTGAGAGAGGGAGTTGAGTTGAATGAGAGTTGATTGGAGTTTGAACTGAGTTGAAGTGAGTGGAACTACAGGGGTAGATGCCACCTTTTCTATCAATCCTCACCAAACCACTCGCTAGTTGCCAACTAACCCAATTGCGAGCCTTGAGGGTGGCGTCATCTTCTCACGTGCGAGCCTATGGAGACCCCTCTACCAACTTCATTTATATCTCATCAAACCATATGATACACTATCACTTACCCAAAGTTTTAATACCCTTCACATGGATGAGGGGTCCACATGCCATGCAATCGCAACCTTGACTTAGGTTTGGTGCTTTCTTTTATGTTTGACTTCTGTTGCTGCCTAATTTGCACCTCGGGTTACGTGGCAGAAATCTTCAAGCCATTGGGTGCAACCTTGGGGGCAGGCAAGAGTCAAGTGCTGTCACTTGATCTTGACTCCTCCGTCTAGGCTCTCTCCTAGCGAAGCCAAGGGGGGTGGTCCCTAGTAAAAAATAAACGATGGTGTTTAATCTATAAAAATAAAACAACTAGTCTAGGAGATGATAACAATAAATACCGAAATTGAGATGAACTGCAAATAATTTGAATAACTAGCATTTTAAATATCATTCCAAATAACACATTGATTAACTAAAGTATCAAACATAAATGGAAATACCAGATAGACCAATGCTAATGGAGTGCTTGTAAGGGGGTTGCTAGTGTAGTCTCGAGAAGTATTGCAGTTGTCTCGGTTGGTCAATTTTAAAATTATTAAATGAGTAGTTAGGGAGTGGGTAAATTCTTAGTCAATTTTATTAAGAATATGGTAATGACCTTGTTATTACATGGGAAAAGGTATTCCAGAAATACTCGGGGGGTACGAGGAATATGTTCGGATTTACCAAGGAGTGGCTCTCACAGTGACATGTGGGCTAGAGGGAGTCGTGGGGTTGTGTTCAACACTGCACCAAATGAGGGTGTAGCCTAACGGTGCCCCACGGTCACTTTCAAGTGGTTCCCGCTTCACTTGCAGAATTTCCCCATAACCTGGTAAAATCGAATGAAGTGCCGTATTTTCACTTGTAGGATTAAATTGAAGTGTTCAACTAATTACTAGTCACTTCAATCCCTTTTTGATTGTCCCACCGATCCAGCCAAAGGCCTGCAGTGGTAACAAGAGCATACGTGGAATGAAGGCTTATAAATTTTAAGTGTTTTAAGAACTAAATGTGAGTTTTTAAATCCCAGTGCCGATACTCTTGTTACCGAGAACAGACCCGGATTTGGTAAATTTTAATTAAGAAATTGAAAGAAATTACAATAAATAGAAAAAACTAAAAAAATGAAAAATGTGCGAATCCCCCCTTGGGGGATGGGGTGTGGGCACTTGGCTGCCCACTTGCTTCTCTTTTTTACAATGATTTAGAAATAGAAATTAATTGTGCTCCTTTGTAGAATAGGAAACACAAGTTTTACAATATAGGGCCTTAGAAAAATGGCCAAAGAGAGAATTGTGAAAAGAGGGGTCTTCGAATGGCTTGTTTCTTCGAAATTTGGCCAGAGTGCCTCTCTATTTTATCATCTTCTGCCGCAAAACAACAAGTAATGTTATGCTAAACACAGTGAATCAATCAAATAAAGGTATAAAATTTTAGCATAAAAAATTAGTACTTCGAAAAGATAAATTTTGCAATTTTTTAACATGTACTTAAAGCAAGTCTAGATCTATGAAATATTACTTTTTTGAAATCAGATCTGAACTTTAAATGTGCATATATAAATCAGATTGATAAAATATTTTCCAATATATTAATGAGATTCACATATGCAATAAGAACTAGTGACTAAAAATTTAAAATTTTGTATGACGGAAAGAAGAGAGAAAGAGTGCCCCAAAGCTTGGAAGCTTGGGCAATGGAGTTTTCCAATGGAAGGAAGAGGGATATAAGTTTTCCAACGATGACACACAGACGTGGGAGAGCCAAACAAGAGCCACCACCTCTTTGAAAGAGCTACCTGCACAACTTAAACTAAACCTTGAAAGATTTTGTTAATAACCTGTGTCGTTTGCACAAAAGATTAGAAAAATATGCATACAAATAAGTAAAACATATAATTTCTTGATCTTTGCATATAAGAAGACAAAGAACTAAGCACGTAAACAAACTTTGATTAGTTTTTTAACATTTATCCTACCAAGCACGGTTATAACAATATATGAACAAAGCATGAAATTGATACAAGTATACCTCACATAAGAGAATAGATCATCCAAACATTGATGCCCTACATAGGTATACCTCCAAAGCCTTCACTTTATTCCACAGTGATAATAAATTACAAAATGGAGGAGAAGAGGTTCAATGCCCAAATCATCCGTCCTTGAAAGAAGAGAGAGTGCCTGCTTATATAGGAAAACCAACAAGGTAGAGGGGGCACACCTTCCTCAAGGATGCGCTAGCTTGGGTGAGTTGGGAAAGAGGTGGAAGAGGGTTGGCATGAGTTGGGTAAAGGCAAGAAGGACAACAACTTCCAAAATGTGAAAGCGACCTCACCCAAAACTCAACCAACTCACACAACATTCCATCCTTTCTTGGGATTTGCACCCTGTTGTCTGCCGAATGCACACCGTCAACATACATCTTTTGGGCTGCTGTTTCCCTGAGCGGGAAAGGTGTGGCCTTGGGGGCAAGCAATGAGCCAGGTACTGTCACCTGAATCCTAGCTCCTCCATTTAGGCTAACTCCTAACGAAGCCAAGGGGGGTAGTCCCTAACAAAGAGTTTTCTATGGCTCTATGTTTTTAAGTGTTTTTGGTGTTGTGATGCAGATGGGTGTTGTTTAGGAGTTTTTTGAGATACCATAAAATGCGCAATCCACGTTGCAATTACAAAACACAAATATCAAGATGAAACAATATATGACGACTTGAAATTTAAATAAGCATCCACAATATAATGACTTTAGGAATTAAAGGACAAATGGTCCAAATCAGGTTGAAACATGTAAGTTTTGAAGACCAATGCCAAATGGAGTCAATGAGTGCTTGGGATGCTGCAGATACAAGTATCGATATAATGTTTGTGTGATTGTTTTGAAATTGTTCTTGGTTGATTTTATAGTATTTTAAGTAATTTTGTTTTTAGGTGTCTATGGAAATCTAACCGGAAATACTTTCAGTGGCTCCGTTCGAAGACATGTCGGTGCCGGTCTGGCTCACAAGCTAGGTGTTCACAGAATTTAACCAGCAAGCGTCCAGATTGAGCAGTCCGGCGTCTCCACTTGGAATTTGCCCATTTCCTGAGTATTTATCGAATCAACGCCGGTTCGTTGGTTATGGGGTTGAAAGTTTTATTACGTTGATTCTTTCCCGGTTAATCAGTCCAATACCTTTTCTGAGTGTACTCCAGTTTTTTTTTTAGATTGGTTAGAGCATACTCCGGCAAGGAAACAATGAATAAATTCAAATTTTATTAAAGGGGAGTGATGAGTTGCGAATTTTAATTAGAGCACATAGATGAACCTCTCTGACAGAGAGTGCTCTTGACTTGTCTTATGACAGAGGTTCAAGAGACTTTAACTAATCTATATGCTAAAATGCAGTAAAAGTGCAATGCTTATGTTCTCCGACAGAGAGTGCTTTTGACTCGTCTTATGACAAGTTCAAGAGTCTTTGGTTCATTTTAAAGATAGATAAAGCATACACAAGGAACACAAGTGATGGCTCAAATAATAATAACAAATGCAAAAAATGAAACTAGCAATTAGTGGAAAGTAAATCTAAGCTAGCAATTAGTGTTCTAAAGCAAAATGAAAAGCTTATCTAAGTACTGAAAATGAAACTAAGCTAAAGAACACACCGAGACACTCTTCCTTATATGGGGAAGAAACACAAACTATGGGAGGCTTTATCCCACTTAACCCTATTCATTAATATTTTACAAGATAAGGGAATTGAACCCTTGAAAACGAGGAAAGTGGCTAAACAAGAGAACTTGAAGCCTTATTATGACTTGTACAAAGGATAAAGGTTTTTTGGGTTCAGATTCTTGTCTTTTGGATCTAGCTTTGCTTGCTCTTTTCTTGCTTGATTTTGTTCTTGGTTCACCTGTAAGTAGGAGCTTTAAACAATAGCTAGTGAGTGTTAGGAAACCAACTTTGAACTTATGGTTCGAAAAAATGAAAGTGAATGAGATGATAAGTGCTCAATGAGATAAATAAGAGCCCAAAATAGGAAAACAAGACAAAAAATCAGACCTTGGAAATGAGAGGAAAAGCTTGCCTTCTATGATGCAAATGCGTGTTTTTCAATGAAATGACCTGAAATTTCTTGAGAAATTAATTTTTAAAGATTTTTTAAAGATTTTAGGCTAATTTCCAGAACTAGAAAATAACAAAAAATTGCAAAAAATTAGTCAAAAAACAACGAGCTTAAATTTGCACATTTTTCGAGAAAAATATCTAATTTTCAGGTTAATTTCCAGAATTGGAAAATAGTAGAAAAATGTCAAAAAATCAACAAAAAAAACAAGCTTAAATTTGCACGTGTTTCAAGAAAAAGTACAAAAACTTGGAAAAATAAATTTTTTTTGAAACTTTTAAAATTTTTTTCTGATTTTTAAATGAATTTCCAGAATTGAAAATTAATGAAAAACATAGAAAAACCAGCAAACCTAAAAGTGGAAAATTTGCACGTTTTTTCGAGAAAATTCGTGCACGTTTTACAAGGCAAAAAGGAAGTCAAAAAATTGACTTTTAAGCACTAGTCTTGAAATTTCTAGCTAGCTAAAAATACGCAAGAAATAGTGGGGAAAGAGAAGTGGCATGCAAAACAATGCGGCAATTGGGAACAAATCCCAAAATACTTCTCAAGACAAAGGCTTGGCAAAAAGAATGATGGTCTTGGGCAAAAAACTTAGAGATTTTTGGCACTTAAAAAGAAAGTAAAATGAAGGAGTAACAAGCAGAGTAAAAGGAAATAATGGATTTACAAGTTTGTAATGAAGCTAGGATCTTAGATCTAGTAAAAATTAAAGATTGAAAATAGTAGATCTGTTGTCCGCCGATTGCACACTAGCAGTAGAAATCTTCCGAAAGCTGTCTCCTCACTCGAGAAAGTGGGAGAGGTGTGACCTTGGGGGCAAGCACAGAGCCAGGTACTGTCACCTACTCCTAGGTCCTCCGTTTAGGCTAACACCTAGCGAAGCCAAGGGGGTAGTCCCTAACAAAGAGTTTCTAAGGCTCAAGTGTTTACGTAAGTTTTATGAAGGTTATGCAGATGGGTGTTGTTTAGGAGTTTGTTATGATGAAAGAAGATTATAATTCTAATAATTGAAAAATAAATATAAAAAGAAAAGCAATCCACGTTGCTACACCAGATTAAAAGATGAACAATATGACGAGAACTTGTGAAATAAACTAGCATTCACAGATAAAGATTTTATCAACCAAAGGACAAATGCGCCAAACTAATAATGATGCATGAAATGACAAACCAGTGCCTTATGGAGTCAAACTTCTAAGATGCTTGAAAAATAATGAAAGTACAAGTCTCGTAATAGTGCTATTGAAAGTGTCTTATGATTGCTCTTGGTTTATTTTAAAGATTATTAATGGTCTTTGTTATCACCTGCCTTGTAGTTGCCTGCTTAAGGTGGATCCAGAATGGATGGTAGAGGGGCAAGCAACTAAGGGGTGGAACCACGACTGCCTAGTCTCACAAATGGATGGTTATCATGCCAATCAAGCAGCCTTCACTTTAGGTTATTCTAGTCCAGGACAACAATGGGGGAGACCCGGATCTGCTCCCGACAGGAGAGATTGAACCTAAACACCAAAAGAAGATCAGATGGGGCTTCAGGGTACTTAAGGTGCAAGGTGAATGGGAACCCTAGCTCTAGGGTTTAGGTACTAGCAATTGTCTTGGGAAACGTAACTATGATAGGGCGAGCACGAATAGAGTTGGGATTATCCAGTACCTAGAAATTAGACTCAGTAAAAGGTGTTTGAGCTATCAGTGAATGTTGGTAGATGGCAAACGCTAAGAGCCTAAGGGCAGTGCTAGCTTGGAGATCAGTGCTTTGTATGCATTGGGCAATGGAGTCAGCAATAAGACAACGTTTCAGGAAACCCACTTGGGAAACACCTTGATCTACGAAACCAGAAAGCAATCGGTCCAGAAAAGCCAAGGTACAGGAAACCCAGCTCAGTAGATAACTAGCGCTAGAGCCTAGGAAGACAAATCTAAAGCTTTAGGGGACCGGAAGGCTGATGGCTCAGCATTGAGGATGAGAAGAGATCAGGGAGACCTGATCTATAAGCCCAAATCAGGAAAATAACAGGAAAATTAGAGCTAGAAAAAGTCAAAATCTGATGATGGGGCTAGGGGGCTAAAAACTGATTTTTTTAGATCTAGGGCAAACCAGGATGAATTAACACAGCATTGAGGGTGATCTGGGATGCTTGGGACCCGATCTATCAGCCTATCATGTCAGATTTCAGAAAAAACCTACTTTTGGAAAAGACCAATTTTCAGTGAGGGCGCTAGGGCAATTTTAGTCTATTTTTCAGATCCCGGTCAAACTGTTGACCCTCTTGATAGCATTGGGGTTGATTTGGACTGCCCAAGACCCGATCTATCCGTCTGTGAAGTCAGAAATCAGAAAAACTCAAAACCCTAGTAGGTCAATTTTTTCAGTGGGGGGTTATGTAGTTTTCTGCTAAAAAATCAGATCTATGTCAATCTATGAGGAATTTGACCAGCATTCCAGTTGATTTAGTTAGGGGGAGGCCGATCTATGAAACCCATAAATGGTTTGGCAAAAGATCGGACGGTTTCCTGATTATTTGATTTTTTAGGTTTTTATGGTTTAAGAGTTTTCAGAAAAATAGTTAAATTTCAGCAAGGTACAATGGAATAAGATCAGAAAAGAAGAACGAACTTGTGGATCTTACCTAGATAAACTTGTAGAAGTTTGTAACAGTGACGATCCTAGCTATCCCGATCAATCCTGGAAGATCCCCGTGATTTCTATGGCATATGCAAGTTCCAAGCCATCAAAGCGCCCCCTACCCTGCATGAGCAAACGTCAACCATATTAGATTTTCACATACAAAATAAAAAAACTAAATGCTACAAGACAGTAAAATGAAGTAATCATAGATCGCAATGAAACTAATGAAAACTCCCTGATCCAAGACGAAGAGAACCGAGCGAGGTGAGGTTCCTCTACAAAAACGCTCCAGCCAAAACGCCCTCCTCTAGACAAAACAATGATAGCCACGAAAAAAAAAATAGATCTCACGAGAATTTCCATGATGCTAGTAAGCTGAAGACAAGCTAATCACCATTTGAGCACATCAGATGCAAAACAAATCCAGAAAATTTCCACAGAAAAAGTCTTTCTATTATTCAGATCCAA
>LPNX010812720.1:104150-146098 GCA_001517045.1 Pseudotsuga menziesii
CTTTGACTTTTGTGCGTCCTTGAGGAAATCGTGAGCCTCCAAAAAGAGCTCCAGAAAATAATAAAAAATGCCCAAAAAATAGGTGTGGGCCCAATCAGGAGTTGCAACTGCTGGAGAAGGTGTGGAGGACATCACTCTCATCATCATGACTCATCCCATGTCATTTCCTTGCCTCAGTAACCCAAATTGATTTCTTCAATAGCCATTTAATCATTTTTTAATCTGCCTCGGGTAACATGAACCTGCCAAAATAGCCTCCTAGGGTGCCTGCATTGCCAAACTGAGCCCACCAGGCTCTCTGGGATGGGGGTGTTATGGTACAAACAAGTGGTTACACCTCTATGTTTCATACAACGCCTTAGGAGATCCAACTAAAACATCTCCCTACTCAGACATATCAACCTGTGAAGAAAAACTGCATCAGAAAGGAAGGATGAGCCTAATCATATTTGCAAGTGCCCGGAACTGGAAATAAACTGTCTCATTAGACGTAGAGAGTCCAAATCCATCTAAGGTGTATACTCATACCCCTCTTAGGTCTCTATCTGATCATCAACCATATCCAATAAACAATATAACCCTCTGTAAATGATCAGACACCAATAATAACTCAGACTATCATCCATCTGCTGCAAGTGTTAAAAGGCTAAGACATGCTTTACAACTCATTCAAGCAACAATCACAACAAGTAGCAATCATTTCATTGGAGGTACATCAACAAATACATATATAAGGCTTTATTTATTATTACTCAGACTTAGACTTTCATGACTATACTCACTTCATAGCTGTAGTCATTTTGCTAGTGAAGGGTGAAGGATGAAATTGACAAGGCTAAGGCAAATGATGACTTCCTACTCAACATCATGACACTTCAGATATGGAAAGGGAATACTCACTATAACCAATGTCGGACAAACAACAACACAAGGAATGGCAGTGCCTCACAAATGGGTGAGTTATTTAGAGAGTGCTTATTCAGCTTAGGCATCATGACTACATCAAGCTTGATCCAAGTTCATTAGGATCATCATTTTATTCCATGGCCTTTTTGGCCTATATGACCCTTTTGGGACTTCACCAGTGCTTAAAAGCACAGCTAATCGCAGCTTTCATCCGGGACATATTTATTTTAATAAGGTCAGCAATTTTTGGATATAGCATATTTTAAACCATTGCTTTTTTAGACCTTTTCTTATACTCTTCAAGGAGTATTTTAGCATTTCATTGCTCTTGCCCTTTTTACATATGTTAAGAAACACAGTTTTATAATTTTCATTTTCCATGGGCGCATATTCAATATTTCCAATATAAGCAGTACACGAGCTTTCAGTTTTAGCCAACAACATCTCAAGTGACTAGGGGGAGTTCCGCACAATGCCAAACATCGGGACAACCGACTAGAATGATTTAGGCATACAATCCAACTTACCAAAGGCAAGTTCTGTCACCAACTCAGAGCCGAGACACAATATAAACAGGGAGGCTTGTCCAACAAAGGTTTTAGCGGGGAAAAAGGTCCTCCGTGCCATAAGTCAAGAAGTCAGTCAGGTTGAAACTAAAATTGAAGGTAATGGATGGGTGATGATAGTGAATGATGGAGCCAACACTAGCAAGCCAAAACAATGGTGGGAATGACTAACTCTATTCTCCCTAAGGAGGGTAAAACCAATGAGTATAGATCAAGAACTTCCAAGTCTAAGTAAGAACATCAATACATAGTACAAGATACAACCAAGTCCATATAATTATGACCACCAGATCATGATACCACAAGTTAATACATGTCACAAGAATCAGTATAAGAGCAATAATAACCATAATACAATATAAAATGCTGAGTCATAACCATGCAATATAATCCTATCTGAGACACCATCTGTCCAATGAGAAAGAATTGATATAAAACTGGGCATCAATGACTGCTCCGAAATGACACAAATGGCTACATCGGTCCTGAAATCTGAGTGTCCTGAGACTCAGTCCTGACATGGGAAAGTACAATAGTCCACTAATATAATAATGATCCATCAAAACTGCTCATCTCAGCATCTCACATGTAAGAGATCTGGTTGAAAAATGTACTGTGTTTGAAAAATAGAATATGGTAGCCTGGCTACTATATATGTGATAACAGTCTTGTTTATTATGGCTTGTCGAAAGGTATCAAAGACCAACCGGGAAAGCGTTCAAGGTTATTTCGTTCTAGACATGTCGGCTCATCTAGTATTGCAGGCTGGTGTCTGGTGGATTGACTAGCTAGTCAGGACTCTAAGACAACGGGAAGTTTCGGTGCCTTTACTGAGAATTGACTTTGAATGCTTTCTACAACGCCGGTGCGTTGGTTATGTGTAAAATTTTATTTTTTTGTTATTTGTGAGATTAACAAGTCTGTTCACCGTTCTGAGTACGAGCACAACTATGAAAGTCGGTAGAGCATACTAAGTGAGGGATAGCAACGAAGTAATTAATTAAAGGGGAATGTGAGTTGGTTGCAAATTTTATTAGAAAAACAAGTTAAACCCTCCGACAGAGAGCGCTCTTGACTTTGTCTTATGACAAAAGTTCAAGAGCCTTAGCTATTCTATATGCCTAAATGCAAGGATGATACAAACATACTAATATGCTCTCCGATAGAGAGTGCTCTTGACTTGGATTCCGACAAGTTCAAGAGACTTAGAATTAAGTTAATAAATTAAACAAAGCAAAAATACATGAAATAAATGAAATTAAACAAACCCTTCGATAGAGAGCACTCTTGATCCACCTTTCGGTGAGATTCAAGAGATTTTAGTTTTTTTTACTTTTTGCAAAATTATATCAAATAAAAACAAAAAACTAAAGTTAAAACTAAGTAAAAGAAACAAGAAGCTTTTCTTTTTTTTTAAACTTTAATGAAAGCAAAAAACTTTTCAAAATGAAACTATCTTTTCCTATTCTATTCTAACCATTTACTCTACAAGCATGCAAACATGAAAATGTGGACGATACAGGCTTCCCCCAAATGGGGGAAGAAGAGTGTGGGAGCCTTTATCCCACTTGTTTTTTATTAACTTTTTACAATGCTTTTTTTTAATGTTTTTTGCCTCTTCTTGAATGAGCAAGGTGAGAAAGGGAAAGAGAGAAGAGGGAGGTGTTTTTGTCTTTTTTGCTATTTGCTTGCTTATAGCCATTGGGCTCTTTTTGACTTTCTTGAAAATAAGAGCTTTTAACACTGAAATGTTATATGTTAATCAAAAAATAAAATAAAACAAATCTACAAACTAACTCTAAAAGAAAGTAAAGTTTTTTACAGTGAAAACGGAGGAAAGAAAATAGAAGAAGTAGCTGCGAAACGAAGGAGAAAAAAGGCAAAAAGAGGGCTGAAAAAAAAGGAAAAAGAGGGCTTCAAACTGAGTGAAGGAGGGCTGCAAAAGAGGTGAAGAAAGAGGCTGCAAACTAGAGTAAAACAGGGCTGCAACAAAAGGTGAAGAAAGGACAAAAAGAGGGTAGCGAAAAGAGAAGAGGATGAGCAAGGCAAACAAGGCAAGAAAAGGGGAAGCCAAAGGATGGATGAATGGAACTTAGGGCTACTTGAAGTAACTAGTAACCAAAATAACTTTATCTTGTGGATGAAACACAAGAGAGAGAGAGAGTTACTCCCAACTTTCTTTTTGTAGCAAAAGATGACGAACCCTGTAGGTTTTGCAATCACAAAGTGTTAAACTCAGAATGGTTGTTTTGAAGCATGGGATAGACGTAGCTGAGCTCACACCCTTCTACAATTTGTGAAGCTTGATAACACACAAAAGCTCAATACAAGAAGTGAGATAAAAAATTATATGCTAGTATGCTAGGAAAATCAAATCAAGATCAACATTTCGTATCACTGATTACTCATGTCCATCTAGATATTAATCTACATTGCTTAAATAACCAAATTGAGACAACAAATGGCTATTCTACTGTGCCAACAGTGGCCTTCTTGAGCTAACAAAATAATTAATCACATAGAAGTATTAAAAGAGAGGAGTTAGAGACAATATCACCCCAACCATGCGAAATTTACCACAATCAAAAGCCCATAGACCTCCAAAGTCGAATATCTTTATTAGCAATTCCAAAGCAAATGCTTGATACAATTTTCTCAGAGTAACTCTACCACAAAAGTTCCATCCTAATAGAGCTCAAAGAGCCTCTATTTATACAAAATCCAAGCCCTATGGGCCTTTAATGAACCAGAGATCAAGCTCAGTTAAGTAAGCTTGAACTGAGCTGAAGTGAATGCTGAACTGAGGCTGAACTGCTAACACATCTAATCAAGTCGACTTCCAAAATGAAATGGCCTCCTTCATCGAATATGGAGTGGCCAAGTGTATACGCGATTCACCAAGAAGAGATCTGCGTGAGCTTTGAAGGAGTTGAAACTTTTAGCTATAATGAATGTCAACTCGCATGCAATGGGAGCCAAGCCAGATGAGGTGGTCACGAAACAAGGAAGAGCCCACCTCCAAATCAGCGTGAGCTCACCTTTCGCGAGTGTACAGAATGCTCAGCGTGAAGGTTTGATTTACTTTGACGTCACCACTCCCTCATGCGATTCGCATGCATGGAAAAATAAGCCATGGTTTAAGTTTGATATAATTCATGTGGATGGGTCCCCCGAAATCCCACTCACCACTTTCCACATAAGTGTGAGTCCCATGCTTCACGTCATTTTCCTTATGCATTAATTCGCATGGTGGTAATGGACACATATGACATGATATGGTATTAGATCATGGTTTATAATTTTTTAATTATTAAGTGGATGGGAAAACTTCATGTCACTTTCCTTTCATGAAATAACATAACTTCCTTTTACCCAAAGTTTAATGTGCCATGTGACTTGAAGTGGGTCGTACGACTTATGGCCCACATGCCATGTCACCCTCCATTAATAAAAAAATCAAATTTGACTTTGAAATTGACTTTTTAAAATTTGGACTTTAGTGCATTTTGTCCAAATTTAGCAATTAAATGCCAATCTGGTGCTCAGTTAGCAGGATGATGACTTTCGGTATGCTTCTGCTGGCCGAATGATGGTGAAAGTGGTTCTTGCAGTAAAGATGCTGCTCCAGGCTTGAAAATGAGCCCAACCATGTCGAAAACAGACTCTGGATCATACTTTTATTACATTTTGAAAATTTTCATTTAAACTATTAAAAAATGGCTTAAAAAATGGAAAAAATTATTTTTCTTGGAATCCAACGAAACTTTAGGGGGACTTAGTACATGTTCATATGACTCAATCGGAATGCCTAGCATGACAAAAAATACTGACACGAAGACTCTAATAACCTCCCAAGGCTGAAACAACAAGACAACTACTCCAGTTTTAGAGGAGCGAGTGAAAAACTCAGAAATTATTGGTCGTTTGTTCAACATCCAATAATAACCAAGGGAAAAAACACTCTGGGCTAGTCGGCTTGATGCCCAAGTCCGGGGAGCCGAGCTTTTTATAAAAAATTAAATGCTAGGACATTTTTTACAATCTCCCCAAGGGGTATGAACCAGTGTTGCAAACATCGGCGCGGCGAAAAAATCGGCAAGATCAAGAAACATCGTTTCGGGATATCTCGGCAAAACATCGGCAAACATTGGAAAAAAATCGACAAACTTAAAAAATAGAAAAATATTCATTTTTTGCAATTTTTTAAACATCTAAAGCAACAATAACATCAAATAAACACATTGCTACATGAATATGGAAAGAAAACCGATATATAAGATCAAGTTTGACAAACTCGCCGAAAAATCAGAAAAGTTGCGCTTTTTTCCCCTGGCCGATTTTTCGCGAGGAAAAAGCACGATTTTTAAAAAAATCGTGAGAGCGCAACTTTTTCAGAAAAAGAGCGACTTTTGGGAAAAACTCGCGGGTCGATGTAAAAAAGCGCCCAGGTAGGCAATCCGCAGCCTAGTAAAGGAAAAAAGCGGTTTTTTTTTGGTCATTTGGCAAATGAGTTGTTGGAAGTGGAGGAGAAGGGCTTGAGGAGACCACCAACACCTTTGGAGGCTTTCAAACACCATTTAGCATCTCAACCAAGGATTTTTGTGGAGCAAGTGTTGAAGGTATGTGCATTTTATCCATTGTTTTTCTATCTTTTCCATGGACTGTTTGAAAGATTTCTTGCATATTTGTTTTACTATTTCGTTGCCTATTTCATTGCCTATTTCTTTGCTATTTGTTTTTACTATTTTGCCATTGATTTCCATGCCCCCAAAAATGAAAAACAGTCCCAATGTAAATGGGGGTTTTAAAAAATTAGAATGGAAAATAGCATGCTTGTTTTTTTACTTCTTAGCCACCCTCTTCTTCTTATCTTTCATGGCTTAAAATCTAAATTTAGAGGTATGATTTTTTAAGCTAGAATGTTGCTATTATTTTCCAATGGAGTTTAATGTAATTTTCTTTGTTTTTGTGCCCTAGGGTTGCATTTGAGTTGAAGGCTTGAAGCATTCCAATTGCAAAAATGCCAAAGATATTGGACCCATTTTGGCAGTACGGTGAGCCCGAGGATGGCAACAATAGGCAAAATTTGACTTGCAAATTATGTGGGCATCACATGTCGGGTGGGGTTAACAGGTTGAAATACCATTTAGCTAAACTACATGGCCATGATGTTGGCCTTTGTACTGCAGTGACCCCAGAAATCATGAGATCTGCCCATGATACCATCCATGAAAAAATGAGAAAGAAGGATGAGATCGCTGCAAACAGAGCTGAGCTTGCAGCTTTTGGCCAAGCAAGAAGTTTAGGTGCATCTTTATCTACCATTATCGGTGAGGGTAGTGGGAGGGGCTCCACAGCTTCACCTCTTGGGAGGGCGGGGATCACATCCCATTATGTTGGACCATGTTCACAACCTTCTATCAAGTCAGTTATAAAGAAATTGGAAAAGGTAGAAGCGGACAGGATAATGGGAAGGTGTCTTTATTGGAGTCACATACCTCTGAGCATTGTTAAAAACAATCCATTTTGGCAGCTGATGTGTGATGCCATTGCAGTAGTTGGCCCAGGTTATAAAAGTGCCACCTTTGAGAAAACCATGCTCCTAAACATAGCATGCATAATAGCAAGAAGATTCTTCGTGAAGGTCTTCACATGCCCTACAACATGGTGTGTAAGGTTCAACCATGTTAGCAGCTTCTAATTAATGAGGAGGCCTGTTCATGGTTGGGTGCTTTCCTTTGCCAGTTTACTTTTGGAGGGAAGGTTCTAGGAGGTGGTGGAGGTTGAGTTCTCTCAATAGTTATGACCCGGTTTTGAACCTCTTTAATCTGTGCTAAGTACTTCCTTTCCATGTCTTGCATTTTTTCTGTTAGGTCCATGAGCTTCTTTTCATATACCTCGTTTGATGGCTCTTTTCCTTTAGGTTCCATAGTTTTCAAAGGAGTTGATGATCTAGAGTAACCTTGGATGTTAGACTCTCCTGAAGACTGCGTGTTTTTATCAATTTTGATAGCCAAACCTTGAGCTTCAAGCAATGTGGTGGGCTCTTTGTCTCTTATCTGATATTGGATTTTGCTACTTAATGCTTCTATGTAATAATCCAAAGTGGAAGCTGCAGGAGGAGCATAAGTAGCAGGGATGAGATTTGATAACTCTGTGAACCTATCGTTGAATTCATCCATGGTTTCCGTATTAGATTTCTTCATACTAGTCAAGGCCGCCACTAGATGTCTAGGTTCTTTTTTACTGCCAAATCTGTTGAGGAAAGCAGTCTTGAAGGCTGCTGTGGTAGCGAAAGAGTTGTTTGGCAAGTTGTCATACTAGTTTCCAGCTTTACCATCCAAAGATAGAGCAAAAAGGGTCATGTATACATCTTCATGTTTGTTAGTACCCCTGACATAGGAACCACAGTGTCTGGAAAAGTTTTTGATATGCTGCTCAGCAGAGGTAGAGGCATTAGTGCCATTAAAAGTCATGAGTTTATCAATAGCCTTCTTAGGAACGTCATGGGGTTGACCTGCTATCTGAGTGAAGTTGAGTTGAGTAAAAAACTCACCCATCGTGGAAAGGAAACAATTATTATTTTCAAAATTTCCAAAGTTTTCTTGAAATAAAAGATGGATGTCTGAAACAGATTCATATCCAAGTTCTTCAAGGATCCTACGAGAAGCAAGTTTGTTCAGTCTCCTCCTATAAACCTTTTCAGGTTCGGGGATAAAATTGAGCAAACCTTCAAAGTTTCTTCTAGTTGAATACCTTGAAGTGTTTACTGACAGTGGAGTTGCCAAGTGGATTCAAGTCTAATTTCTGAGAGTGATTGGACTCCAAATCTACCAAAAAAAAGGGAAAAAAGGTAAAAAACTAAAAAGAAACAAAGGTCGTCCAAGAACAAAAAGATTTGTCCCCAACAACGGCGCCAAAAGATGTTGTCCGCCGATTGCACACCAGCAACAGAAATATTCCGAAAGCTATCTCCTCACTCGAGAAAGTGGGAGAGGTGTGACCTTGGGGGCAAGCACAGAGCCAGGTACTGTCACCTACTCCTAGCTCCTCTGTTTAGGCTAACTCCTAACGAAGCCAAGCGGGGTAGTCCCGAACTAAGAGTTTCTAAGGCTCAATGTGTTTAAGTAAGTTTTATGATGGTGATGCGGATGGGTGTTGTTTAGGAGTTTGTTATGATGAAAGAAGATTATAATTCTAATAACTGAAAAGTAAATATAAGAAGAAAAGCAATCCACGTTGCTACACCAGATTAAAAGATGAACAATATGATGAGAACTTGTGAAATAAACTAGCATTCATAGATAAAGATTTATTTAAACCAAAGGACAAATGGTCCAGATTAATAATGATGCATGAAATGACAAACTAGTGCCTTATGGAGTCAAACTTCTGAGATGCTTGAAAAATAATGAAAGTACAAGTCTCGTAATAGTGCTAGTGAAAGTGTCCTGCAATTGCTCTTGGTTTATTTTAAAGATTTTTAATGGTCTTGTTTATTATGGCTTGTCAAAAGGTATTAAAGACCAACCGGGAAAGCGTTCAAGGTTATTTCGTTCTAGACATGTCGGCCCGTCCAGTATCCCAGGCTGGTGTCCAGTGGATTGACTAGCTAGCCGGGACTCTAAGACAACGGGGAGTTCTGGCGCCCTTACTGAGAATTGACTTTGAATGATTTCTACAACGCCGGTGCGTTGGTTATGGGTAAAATTTTATTTTGTTTTTATTTGCGAGATTAACAAGTCCGTTCACTGTCCTGAGTACGACACCAACTATGAAAGTCGGCAAAGCATACTAGGTGAGGGATAGCAACGAAGTAGATTAATTAAAGGGGAATGTGAGTTGGTTGGAAATTTTATTAGAAAAACAAGTTAAACCCTTCGACAGAGAGCGCTCTTGACTTTGTCTTATGACAAAAGTTCAAGAGCCTTAGCTATTCTATATGCCTAAGTGCAAGGATGATGCAAACATACTAATATGCTCTCTTATAGAGAGTGTTCTTGACTTGGATTCTGGCAAGTTCAAGAGACTTAGAATTAAGTTAATAAATTAAACAAAGCAAAAGTACATGAGATAAATGAAATTAAACAAACCCTCCGATAGAGAGCACTCTTGATCCACCTTACGGAGAGATTCAAGAAATTTTAGTTCTTTTTATTTTTTGCAAAATTATATCAAATAAAAACAAAAAACTAAGTAAAAGAAACAAGAAGCTTTTCCTTTTTTTTAAAAAACTTTGATGAAAGCAAAAAACTTTTCAAAATGAAACTATCTTTTCCTATTCTATTCTAACCATTTACTCTACAAGCATGCAAACATGAAAATGTGGACGATATAGGCTTCCCCCAAATGGGTGAAAAGGGGTGTGGGAGCCTTTATTCCACTTGTTTTTTATTAACTTTTTACAATGGTTTTTTTTAATGTTTTTTGCCTCTTCTTGAATGAGCAAGGTGAGAAAGGGAAAGAGAGAAGAGGGAAGTGTTTTTGTCTTTTTCGCTCTTTGCTTGCTTATAGCCTTTGGGCTCTTCTTGAGTTTCCTGAAAATAAGAGCTTTTAACACTGAAATGTTATATGTTAGTCAAAAAATAAAATAAAACAAATCTACAAACTAACTCTAAAAGAAAGTGAAGTTTTTATAGTGAAAACGGAGGAGAGAAAATAAAAGAAGTTGTGAAACGACGGAGAAAAAAGGCAAAAAGAGGGCTAAAACAAAAGGCAAAAGAGGGCTGCAAACTGAGTGAAGGAGGGCTGCAAAAGAGTTGAAGAAAGAGGCTGCAAACTAGAGTAAAAGAGGGCTGCAACAAAAGGTGAAGAAAGGACAAAAAGAGGGCAGCAAAAAGAGAAGAGGATGAGCAAGCCAAACAAGGCAAGAAAAGGGGAAGCCAAAGGATGGATGAATGGAACTTAGGGCTTCTTGAAGTAACTAGTAACCAAAATAACTTTATCTTGTGGATGAAACACAAGAGAGAGAGAGTTACTCCCAGCTTTCTTTTTGTAGCAAAAGATGACGAACCCTGTAGGTCTTGCAATTACAAAGTGTTAAACTCAAAATGGTTGTTTTGAAGCATGGGATAGACGCAACTGAGCTCACACCTATCTACAATCTGTGAAGCCTGATAACACACAAAAGCTCAATACAAGAAGTGAGATAAAAAATTATATGCTAGTATGCTAGGAAAATCAAATCAAGATCAACATTTCGTATCACTGACTAATGTCCATCTAGATATTAATCTGCTTTGCATAAATAACCAAATTGAGACAACAAATGGCTATTCTACTGTGCCAACAATGGCCTTCTTGAGCTAACAAAATAATTAAACACATACAAGTATTAAAAGAGAGGAGTTAGAGACAATATCACCTCAACCATGAGGAATTTACCACAATCAAAAGCCCATAGACATCCAAAGTCGAATATCGTTATTAGCAATTCCAAAGCAAATGCTTGATACAATTTTCTCAGAGTAACTCTACCACAAAAGTTCCATCCTAATAGAGCTCAAAGAGCCTCTATTTATATAAAAAACCAAGCCCTATGGGCCTTTAATGAACCAGAGATCAAGCTCAGTTAAGTAAGCTTGAACTGAGCTGAAGTGAATGCTAAATTAAGGTTGAACTGCCAACACATCCAATCAAATCGGCATCCAAAATGAAAGGGCCTTGTTCACTGAATATGGAGTGGCCAAGTGTATACACGATTCACCAAGAAGAGGTCTGCGTAAGCTTTGAAGGAGTTGAAACTTTTAGCTATAATGAATGCCAAGTCGTGTGCAATGGGAGCCAAGCCGGATGAGGTGGCCACGAAACAAGGAAGAGCCCACCTCCAAATCAGAGTGAGCTCACCTTTCGCGAGTGTATAGAATGCTCAGCGTGAAGGTTTGATTTACTTTGTCGTCACCACTCCCTCATGCGATTCGCATGCATGGAAAAATAGGCCTAGTTTAAGTTTGATATAATTCATGTGGATGGGTCCCCCCAAATCCCACTCACCACTTTCCAAATAAGCGTGAGCCCCATGCTTCACGTCATTTTCCTTATGCATTAATTCGCATGGTGGTAATGGACACATATGACATGACATGGTATTAGATCATGGTTTATAATTTTTTAATTATTAAGTGGATGGGGAACCACACATTTCCACAAAAGCGTAAGTCCAAAAACCTCACGTCACTTTCCTTTCATGAAATAACATAACTGCCTTTAACCCAAAGTTTAATGTGCCATGTGACTTGAAGTGGGTCGTAAGACTTATGGCCCACATGCCATGTCACCCTCCATTAATAAAAAAATCAAATTTGACTTTTTTAAATTTGGACTTTAGTGCATTTTGTCCAAATTTTGCAATTAAATGCCAATCTGGTGCTCAGTTAGCTGGATGATGACTTTCGGAATGCTTTTGCTGGCCGAATGATGATGAAATTGGCCCCTGGGGTAAAGATGCTGCTCCAGGCTTGAAAATGAGCCCAACCATGCCGAAAACGGACTTCGGATCATACTTTAATTACATTTTGAAATTTTCCATTTAAACCATTAAAAAATGGCTTAAAAAATGGAAAAAGTTATTTTTCTCGGAATCCAACAAAACTTTAGGGGGACCTAGTACATGTTCATACGACTCAATCGGAATGCCTAGCATGACAAAAAATAATGACACAAAGGCTCTAATAACCTCCCAAGGCTGAAACAACAAGACAACTACCCCAGCTTTAGAGGAGCGAGTGAAAAACTCAGAAATTATTGGTCGTATGTTCAACAGCCAATAATAACCAAGGGAAAAAACACTCTGGGCTAGTCGGCTTGATGCCCAAGTCCGGGAAGCCGAGCCTTTTATAAAAAATTAAATGCTAGAACATTTTTTACAATCTCCCCAAGGGGGTATGAACATGTATTTACAAAAAGTTATGAACAGAGTCCCAGGAAAAGGCTGGTGGACTTCTAAATTCTGATCACGAACAAGTGTACTTGTTCAATGCTCTGGCGGCTCACCGAAAAATCCACTAAGTGCAAAATTAGTGGATAACAAGATCTAAACCCAAGCAAGTAGATCAAAGTGTGAAACTTTGATCTACTTAGCCAATCATAATGCAAGATCTAGAGATATGAAAGATTTGAGAGTATTGCATTCTTTGGAAAGCAAATGAAAAGATAAAACCTATGAGTGTAGTAGATCCGCTTTGTAGTAACTGTTATCACATATATAGTAGCCAGGCTACCATATTCTATTTTTCAGACACAGTACATTTTTCAGCCAGATCTCTTACATGTGAGATGCTGAGATGAGCAGTTTTGATGGATCATTATTATGTTAGTGGACTATTGTACTATCCCATGTCAGGACTGAGTCTCAGGACACTCAGATTTGAGGACCGATGTAGCCATTTATGTCATTTTCAGAGCAGTCATTGATGCCCAGTTTTATGTCAGTTCTTTCTCATTGGACAGATGGTGTCTCAGATGGATTATATTGCATGGTTATGACTCAGCATTTTATTTTGTGTTATGGTTATTATTGCTCTTATACTGATTCTTGTGACATATATTAACTTGTGGTATCATGATCTAGCGGTCATATTTATATGGACTTGGTTGTATCTTGTACTATGTATTGATGTCCTTACTTAGACTTGGAAGTTCTTGATCTATACTCATTGGTTTTACCCTCCTTAGGGAGAATAGAGGTAGTCATTCCCACCATTGTTTTGGCTTGCTAGTGTTGGTTCCATCATCCACTGTTTTCACCCATCCATTACCTTCCATTTTAGTTTTTTGACCCGACTGATTTCTTGACTAATGGCATGGAGGATCTTTTTCCTCGCTAGAACCTTTGTTGGACAAGCCTCCCCGTTTATATGGTGTCTTTGCTATGAGTTGGTGACAGAACTTGCCTTAGTAAGTTGGATGGTATACCTAAATCATTCTGGTCGGTTGTCCCAATGTTTGTCATTGTGCAGAACTCCCCTTAGTCACTTGAGATGTGTTGGCTAAAACTGAAAGCTCATGTACTACTTGTATTGAAATATTGAATATGCGCCCATGGAAAATGAAAATTGTAAAACTGTATTTCTTAACATATGTAAAAAAGGCAAGAGCAATGAAATGCTAAAATACTCCTTGAAGAGTATAAGAAAAGGTCAAAAAAAGCAATGGTTAAAAATGTGCTATATCAAAAAATTGCTGACCTTATTAAAATAAATATGTCCCGGATGAAAGCTGCGATTAGCTGTGCTTTTAAGCACTGGTGAAGTCCCAAAAGGGTCATATAGGCCAAAAATGCCATGGAATAAAATGTGATCCTAATAAACTTGGATCAAGCTTGATGTAAACATGATGCCTAAGTTGAATAAGCATTCTCTAAACAACTCACCCATCTGTGAGGCACTGCCATTCCTTGTGTTGTTGTTTGTCCAACATTGGTTATAGTGAGTTTTCCCTTTCCTTATCCAAAGTGTCATGATGTTGAGTAGGAAGTCATCCTTTGCCTTAGCCTTGTCATTTTTACCTTTCCCCCTTCACTAGCAAATTGGCTACAGCTATGAAGTGAGTATAGTCTTGAAAGTCTAAGTCTAAGTAATAATAAATAAAGCCTTATATATGTATTGGTTGATGTACCGCCAGTGAAATGAATGCTACTTGTTGTAATTGTTACTTGAATGAGTTGTAGAGCATGTCTTAACCTTTTAACACTTGCAGCAGATGGATGTAGTCTGAGTTATTATGGGTATTTGATTAGTGACAGGTGGTTATATTGTTTATTTGATGTGATGGATGGTCAGATAGAGACCTATGAGGGGTATGAGTATACACCTTAGATGGATTTGGATTCTCTGAGTCTAATGAGACAGTTTATTTCCAGTTCCGGGCACTTACAGATGTGATCAAGCTCATTCTACCTTTATGATGCAGTTTTTCTTCATAGATTGATATATTTGAGTAGGGAGATGTTTCAGTTGGATCTCCTAGGGCATTGTAGGGGCATAGGGGGGTGCAGCCACTTGTTTGTATTATGGTATCCCCATCCCAGAGAACCTGGTGGGCTCAGTTTGACAATGCAGGCACCCTAGGAGGCTGTTTTGGCAGGTTCACATTTCCCGAGGCAGATTAAAAAATGATTAAATGGCTATTGAAGAAATCGATTTGGGTTACTGAGGCAAGGAAATGACATGGGATGAGTCATTATGATGAGAGTGATGTCCTCCACACCTTCTCCAGCAGTTGCAGCTCCTGATTGGGCCCACATCTATTTTTTGGGGCATTTTTTATTATTTTCTGGAGCTTTTTGGAGGCTCACGATTTCCTCAAGGAGGCACAAAAGTCAAAGAATTAAATTATTATATTATTTATTATGCCATGGGGACACCCAAAGGGAGTTAGTCAAACACTCCTTGGACCCACCATGTGCTTTTATTTATTTTTTGTTGAGTGGGTAACCTTTTTATGGGTGGGTTAGTCCATTTTGGTAAATTATGGTTATATTGATCCATGTATTGTATGTTGAGCTCATCTCAACCATTGATTAGAACATTTCATCTTTTAATCTTAGCCACTCGTTTTGAAAGTGGTTAGGATTTGTTTATGATTGAGGTTCTCTCATTTCTATTTAAAGGAGAGAGCTTCTCATTTGTAAAGGGTCTTTGGCTCTTGGATTTGAATAATAGAAAGCCTTTTTCTGTGGAAATTTTTCTGGATTTGCTTTGCATCTGATGTGGTCAAATGGTGATTAGCTTGTCTTCAGCTTACTAGCATTGTGGAAATTCTCGTAAGATCTATTTTTTTTTGTGGCTATCATTGTTTTGTCTACAGGAGGGCGTTTTGGCTGGAGCGTTTTTGTAGGAGGACCTCAACTCGCTCGGTTCTCTTCATCTTGGATCAGGGGGTTTTCATTAGTTTCATTGTGATCTATGATTACTTCATTTTACTGTCTTGTAGCATTCAATTTCTTTATTTTGTATGTGCAAATCTGATATGGTTGATGTTTGCTCATGCAAGGTAGGGGGCGCTTTGATGGCTTGGAACTTGCATATGCCATAGAAATCACGAGGATCTTCCAGGATTGATCGGGATAGCTAGGATCGTCACCGTTACAGACTTCTACAAGCTTATCTACGTAAGATCCATAGGTAAGTTCTTCTTTTCTGATCTTATTCCATTGTACCTTGCTGAAATTTAACTATTTTTCTGAAAACTCCTAAACCATAAAAACCTAAAAAATCAAATAATCAGGGAACCATCTGATCTTTTGCCAAACCATTTCTAGGTTTCATAGATCGAGCCTCCCCCTAACTAAATCAACTGGAATGCTGGTCAAATTCCTCATAGATTGACCTAGATCTGATTTTTCAGCAGTTAACTGCATAACCCCCCACCGAAAAAATTGACCTGCTAGGGTTTTGAGTTTTTCTGATTTTTGATTTCACAGACGGATAGATCGGGTCTTGGGCAGTCCAAATCAACCCCAACGCTGTCAAGAGGCTCAGCAGTTTGACCGGGATCTGAAAAATAGACTAAAACCTGCCCTAACGCCCTCACTGAAAAATTGGCCTTTTCCGGATGTAGGTTTTTCTGAAATCTGACACGATAGGTTGATAGATCGGGTCCCAAGCATCCCAGAACACCCTCAACGTTGAGCTGATTCCTCCTGGTTTGCCCTAGATCTGAAAAATTCAGTTTTCAGTCTCTTAGCCCCATCATCAAATTTTGACTTTTCTATATCTGATTTTTTTGCTGTTTTCTTGATTTGGGCTTGTAGATTAGGTCTCCCTGATCTCTTTTCATCCTCAACGCTGAGCCATCAGCCTTCTGGTACCCCCTAAAACTTCAGATTTGTCTTCCTAGGCCCTAGCGTTAGCCATCTACTGAGCTGGTTTTCTTGTACCTTGGCTTTTCCAGACCAATTTCTTTCTGGGTTCGTAGATCAAGGTGTTTCCCAAGTGGGTTTCGTGAAACGTTGTCTTACTGTTGACTCCATTGCCCAATGCATACAAAGCACTGATCTCCAAGCTAGCGCTGCCCTTAGGCTCTTAGCCTTTTCCATCTACCAACATTCACTGATAGCTCAAACACCTTTTACTGAGTCTGATTTCTAGGTACTGGATAGTCCCAACTCTATTCGTGCTCGCCCTGTCATAGTTACGTTTCCCAAGACAGTTGCTAGTACCTAAACCCTAGAGCTAGGGTTCCCATTCACCTTGCACCTTAAGTACCCTGAAGCCCCATCTGATCTTCTTCTGGTGTCTAGGTTCGATCTCTCCTGTTGGGAGCAGATTCGGGTCTCCCCCATTGTTGTCCTGGACTAGGATAACCTAAAGTGAAGGCTGTCTTGATTGGCGTGACAGCCATCCATTTGGGAGTCTAGACAGTCATGGTTCCACCCCTTAGTTGCTTGCCCCCTCTACCATCCATTTTGGATCCACCTCAAGCAGGCAAATACAAGGCGGATGATAACAGTAACCAATGTAACCAAGAGATTTTTTGAAGTAGTTTGTTTGATGGATGAGGCAAGCAAGCTTTGTTTCTTGATTTTTTTGAAGTAGAAGCCTCCTTTGGGAACTTGTAGGATGAATGTATAAACCAAGCAAAAGATCTTGCACCTGGGATAATACCTGAAAGCCACAAAACTCAAGAGAAAAGCATAGATCAAATAATATTGTGCTAGATTGTTAGCTTTCTAATCACAAGATCATATACTTAAGAATCAAAAGAGATGAGCTAAGAATGGCATCACCTTAAACAATATGAAGCATAGCATACAAAGAATTCCCACATGGACCTCCAGAGTCTTCTTGCTTTATTCAAATTCAAAAAATATTACAAATTTCTCCAAACTGTACTTGCACAAATTCTCCATCTATAAGAGAGAGCAAAGCACCTCTATATATACAAAAACCAAGCTAAAGAGACCTAAAACGAATTCCCTCCATGGAGAGAGAAATGGCACATGAGATCAAAATCGAATTCTTAGTCTAACTCCAAGCTTTGAGTGGTATCCACCTATCAACATGAGTTAGCTTTTAAGTGGATGGGGGGGTGGCCTCCACATAGGCAAGGCGCCTCCCATACTCCCTAGGATTCATCACCCGACCAATATCCACCCTCCACATGCATGAAGGCGTGAGTCCAAGAGGAAATGCGTGAGCCTTCATATGGATGCGTGGGCAACCAATGGAGACAAAGCAATGAATGAAACTTGTGATAACTAGGAACCAAGACCATGAGGTGGCTAAGGCGCCTACCTTTGCCATCAATGCTACCACACCAATCCATTTATAAAGTGACATCTCACCAATTCGTGATTTTGGTGAAGGAGGGTGAATTCTCTTGTAGGAGATCTCTTCTACTGACTGGATAGTTCACTGAAAGTATTTGGAGTTGATTGGAATCTTTATTAATGCCATGTGCCATGTCATTTAGCCTTTTATTTTATTCAATTTGGTTTATTTTGGAGAGATTTGGATTATTTCCAAAATATTCATTTTTAATATTTTAATTAATAATTTCTTTGTAAATCACTTTTTTTTGCAGAAATTATTAATTATGAGGCTGAATGAACATCCGAAACTTAGGATAAGCTGGTACGGGGTTCATGTGTGATTTTTGGCTTATGATTTAAGCCTTCAATCTCTGAAATCCACCCCCAGATGACTGACATATTACAAATTGCATTTTTTCCAATTAAATATTTGGAAAAATAAATAAAAAATAATAAAAACTCAAACCAAGAGTTTGGTAAAAAAATTTCGGACTGTGTTTTTATTGGACGAGGACCCTATGAAATGACCATCTAAGACATTCATGGTGTCTAGTAGGCTTATATACATCAATTGGACTCTAATAACCCCCCAAGGCTTAATTTTCAAAATCGGGCATCCCAACTTTGGAGGAAGCGGGAGAAAACCTCGTCGATTATTGCTTGGCTATAGGCAAAGCATAATTGACAAGGGAAAAAAACTCCCTTGGAATACCTTAGTTGATAACCAAGTCATGGGGGACCGAGCCACTCAAAAATCCTATGAGCACACTTATTACAAACCCCGTGGGGCAATGGTCATTTTGATTGAAAAATAAAACTGGCTAGCCAAAGTTGGCTAATTATTGCAATCTGAACCCCTTGTTGTCCGCCGATTGCGCACCAGCAGCAGAAACTTTTCGAAAGCTGTCTCCTCACTTAAGAAAGTGGGAGAGGTGTGACCTTGGGGGCAAGCATAGAGCTAGGTACTGTCACCTACTCCTAGCTCCTTCGTTTAGGCTAACTCCTAACAAAGCCAAGGGGGGTAGTCCCTAACAAAGAGTTTTCTAAGGCTCAATGTGGTTAACGTGTTTTAATTGGTTGCGGATGCGGATGGGTGTTCTTTAGGAGTTATTGTGATTAAAGGTGTTTTTTTATTATGAGTTTGACACATAAACCAAAGCAATCCACGTTGCTAGCAAGAGATTAAAAGATAAATAATGATTCCAGACTTCGTTAATTATGCATTCACAGATAGAAATTAAAATAGGCCACAGACAATTGATCTAAATATAATAATTATGCAGATTACAAGACCAGTGCCTTATGAAGTCAAAATACTGAAATGCGCAAAGAATTAAATAACAAGTCTTGAAATCAAACTAATGAATATTAGGTTGTGCGAGTGCTCTTGGTAGATTTTAAGAATTTTAAGTGCTCTTGATTAGGGTGTCAACGAAGGTTTGCCAAAAAGCCGGGAGAATATTCCAAGTTCAATCCGTTGAAGACATGACGGGCCCGCCCAGTATCCCAGGCTGGTATTGTAGAGATTGACCAGCTAGCTGAGAAGCTTAGACAGCGGGGGTTTCGACGCCTCTACTAAGAAGTACTTTAGAAAATTCCCTACAACGCCGGTGCATTGGTTACAAGGTTTAAATTTTATTAAGTTTTTCTTGCAAGATTAGAAATCCAATGCTGTTTCTGGGGACTCTGATTTTGAGGTCAGTCAGAGCATACTCCGGCAAGGAGAAAACGAAGTTAATTAATTAGGGGATGTGTGTTGCAAATTTGATTAAATTAATTGATTAAGACTCTCCGACAGAGAGCGCTCTTGACCCCGTCTTATGATAGTGGTTCAAGAGACTTAGCTAATCTAAGATGCCTAATGCAGGGGTATGCAGTTCTAAGTATGCTCTCCAATAAAGAGTGCTCTTGACTTGTGTTACTGCAAGTTCAAGAGACTTAACTAATTCGTTAAACTTGAAAGAAATTCATTAAACTTGAAAGAAATAGAAACATAAAGATCTAATTACCCAAGAGTCTCTTTCAGGCTTTTTAGGGCCCTAATCAGGAAAGCAAGGGAGTAAGTAAACAGTAAAGAAATTATGCAATATCTAAGTAAACAATCAAATCAACATTTTCACTTCATTTTTTATGAATGATAAACTTAATCAAAACATAAACTACCTTTCTAATGATGAAAGAACTAACTTCTAAAGATTATGCAATTATTCTATTCTATTCTATCATTAGTAGTTTATTAAGCAAAAATGAACATGCATGACAATGGGACGATACAAGCTTCCCCCAAATGGGGGAAGAGGGGTGTGGGAGTCGTAATCCCATTCGCTTTTTATTAATTTTTTACAATCTTTTCCTGTGTTCAGCTTCTTCTTGAATGAGCAAAGGTGAGAAAGGGAAGAAAGAGGAGGGAGAAGTTTTGGTCTTTTTTTGCTCTCTGCTTGGTCCTTGCTTTCTTAAGGCCCTTGGGCTCTTTTTCACCTGCCTGAAAATAAGAGCTTTGGACACTAACTTGTTATAATGTTAGTCCAAAAAAACAAATGAAACTAGATCTATAAACTTAATAAAAAATAAACCTAACTTTTACCAAAACCGGAGGAAGAAGAGAAGAATAAAAAGCTATGAAAAAGAGAAGGAAAAAGGGGTGAAAAGAGGGCAAAGTAAGGTCAAAAGAAGGCTGAAAACAAAGGTGAAAGAGGGGCTACAAAAAGGACAAAGAAGGCTGCAAAAGATGAGGAAGAAGGCTGAAACTAGGGCCCAAAAAGTGGCTGCAAAAAAGGGTGAATAGGGCTGCAAAAAGTAAGGAAAAAGGGCAAAAGAGGGCAGCGAAAGAAGAGAAGAAAGGGCTGTAATAAAAAGTGAAAGAGGGCTGCAAAATGAAGAAGGGACAGCCAACAGGGGCATACGGTTTGGTGAATGATTAATCACTTTAGCCCAAACCTTGCCTTAACCCAAAAATTTAGAAATTTTTTAACTTGAAAGATGAATGAAAGTAAAGAAAAATATTCAAACCTGTGGATCTTCTTAAGGATGCTTGGATTCCTTAAAGCTTGAAATTGCCGGACTTTGCACTTGACTCCAAGAGAAGAGGATGCAGCTAAGCTCGAACTCCTACTTGGTTGGATGGACTGATTTGCAAAAATTCAACTCGAATACTTGCCAAAAGATGGATTAGATCATGTATGTTTCACAAATTGAAATTTAAAAGAGCATGAAATATGACTGAATAAACAATGCTACTTTCAATTTCTAAGAGTAAAGCCATAAACAACTAAATTGTAAACCACAAATAATTGTTCCTACGTGCTTACAGAAGCCTTCTAAAGCATAAATCTTTAACCAAAATAAGCATGAAAGAGGAGAATTAGAACACAATCACCTCATCCATCAAGAGCATTCATTCACAATTAACAAACCATATGAGCCTCCAAAGCTTTAAATTTATTCCAACGGTTGCATAAAGCAACAAGTATTTACAAAGTTTGGATAGAGTTTCTCTACACAAAAATTCATCCCAATAGAGCTAAAGAAGCCTCTATTTATACAATGAGAGAAGACCCAAAACCCTAAGACTAGACATCTTGACCTAACTAGCTTGGCACACCACTGAGAGCACAAAACCGAAGCTGGAGAGTTAAGAGTGAGGGGAGGCCTCCACCTAGGCAAGGCGCCACTCCAACCCTAAGCTCTAAAACCAAGCCATAGATGAGGCCACATGTGTGAAGGCGCCCCTGTGAAGAGAGAGGGGCGTGAGCTAGTAGGTGAAGGCGTCATTTAGGTATGGAGGAGCCAAATCTAGGTATGGAGAAGCCACTGCCAATAGATCATAAGTGTAATCACCAGTTCCTGCCTCGATCAAATCATCAAACCAATGAGTGCTCTCCATCTCATCCAATTCATGAGTTTTGCTGGAGATGACAAAACCGTTAACTGAATATATCTTTAATGCTCACTGAATGCTAACTAAAGCTGAGTTCTGTTAACTCCAATCATCATAAATGCCCAATGCCATGTCATTTTGCATTTTATTTCACTGAATTTGGATTAATTTGGAGAGTTTTGGATTTTCTCCAAAATAATCATTTTTTATTAAATAATCAATTTTTTCCCTAAAAATGACTTTTTTGAGAAAATATGCGTTATGTGGCCGAATGATGATCTGAAAGTTGGATCTGATTGGCTGGCTAATCAAGAATTTTTTGGCTTAAGGTTAGAGCCTTCAATCACTGAATTCGGGGTCCAGATGATAACAATAAATACCGAAACTGAGATGAACTGCAAATAATTTAAATAACTAGCATTTAAAATATCATTCCAAATAACACATTGATTAACTAAAGCATCAAACATAAATGGAAATTCCAGATAGACCAATGCTAATGGAGTGCTTGTAAGGGGGTTGCTAATGTAGTCTCGAGAAGTATTGCAATTGTCTCGGTTGGTCAGTTTTAAAATTATTAAATGAGTAGTTAGGGAGTGGGTAAATTCTTGGTCAATTTTATTAAGAATATGGTAATGACTTGTTATTAAAGGGGAAAAGGTATTCCAGATATACCTAGGGGGTACGAGGAATATGTCCGGATTTACTAAGGAGTGGCTCTCACAGTGACATGTAGGCTAGATGGAGTTGTGGGGTTGTGTTCAACACTACACCAAATGAGGGTGTAGCCTAACGGTGCCCAACGGTCACTTTCAAGTTTCTAGTGGTTCTCGCTTCATTTGCAGGATTTCCCCACAACCTGGTAAAATCGAATGAAGTGCCGGATTTTCACTTGTAGGATTAAATTGAAGTGTTCAACTAATTACTAGTCACTTCAATTCCTTTCTAATTGTCCCACCGATCTAGCCCATGGCCTGCAGTGGTCACAAGAGTATACAGGGAATGAAGCCTTGTAAATTTTAAATGTTTTAAGAACTAAATGCGAGCTTTTAAATCACAGTGCCGATACTCTCGTTACCGAGAACACAGCCGGATTTGTTAAATTTTACTTAAGAAATTGAAAGAAATTAAAAAAAATAGAAAAAACTAAAAAAATGAAAAAAGTGCGAATCCCCCCTGGGGGGATGGGGTGTGGGCACTTGGCTGCCCACTTGCTTCTCTTTTTGACAATGATTTAGAAATAGAAATTACTTGTGCTCCTTTGTAGAATAGGAAACACAAGTTTTACAATATAGGGCCTTTGAAAAATGGCCAAATAGAGAATTGTGAAAAGAGGGGTCTCCAGATGGCTTGTTTCTTCGAAATTTGGCCAGAATGCATCTCTCTTTTATTGTCTTCTGCTGCAAAACAACAAATAATGTCATGCTAAAAACAATGAATCAATCAAATAAATGTATAAAGTTTTAGCATAAAAACTTAGTACTTCGAGAAGATAAATTTTGCAATTTTTTAACAAGTACTTAAGCAAGTCTAGATTTATGAAATATTACTTTTTTGAAATCAGATCTAAACTTTAAATGTGCATATATAAATCAGATTGATAAAATATTTTCCAATATATTAATGAGATTCACATATGCAATAAGAACTAGTGACTGAAAATTTTAAATTTTGTGATGGAAAGAAGAGAGAAAGAGTGCCCCAAAGCTTGGAAGCTTGGGCAATGGAGTTTTCCAATGGAAGGAAAAGGGATATAGATTTTCCAATGATGACACAAAGATGTGGGAGAGTCAAACAAGATCCACCACCTCTTTGAAGGAGCTACCTGCACAACTTGAACTAAACCTTGAAAGATTTTGTTAATAACCTGTATCGCTTGCACAAAATATTAGAAAAATATGCATACAAACAAATAAAACATATAATTTCTTGATCTTTGTATATAAGAAGGCAAAGAACTAAGCAAGTAAACAAACTTTGATTAGTTCTTTAACATTTATCCTACCAAGTACGGTTATAACAATATACGAACAAAGCATAAAATTGATACAAGTATACCTCACATAAGAGAATAGATCATCCACACATTGACACCTTACACAGGTATGCCTCCAAATCCTTCACTTTATTCCACAATGATAACAAATTACATAATACAGGAGCAGAGGTTCAATGCCCAAATCATCCGTCCTTGAAAGAAGAGAGAGTGCCTGCTTATATAGGAAAACCGACAAGCTAGAGGGGGCGCACCTTCCTCAAGGATGCACTAGCTTGGCTGAGTTGGGAATGAGGTGGAAGAGGGTTGGCATGAGTTGGGTAAAGGCAAGAAGGATAGCAACTTCCAAAATGTGAAATCCACCTCACCCAAAACTCAGCCAACTCACACAACATTCCATCCTTTCTTGCGATTTGCGCCTCACTTGGAGAAAAGCGCCATTTTCATCATGAGGAAACAACAATTGCTTTGTTTAGTGGGAAATGGCAACATCTAACTTGCCCAACTTGCCCGGGTACTTGCCAAAATAAATTGCCAAGTCATAAAATTCACTTTTGGCAATTTTTTATTTTATTTATTTAATTGCCGAATTTTTTAAATATTTCATTTTTTTGGTCTTTTTTGGGTTTTTCGGGTAACAATAAATTTTGGAGATAAATAATTATTCGAAAACTTAAGAAAGTGGGTCTAGGGGTTAAGTGGGTGCTCTGAGTTAGAAAGTGAGCACCCCCATAGAAAAAACAATCTGCTAGCCACACTTTTATGACTTTTTACATTTTTTCCGTTTTTACAATTAACTGTAAAAACAGAAAAAATAATTTTTTCTCCGAAAATTAAAAAAAACCTATGGGGGACTTAGGACATGTTCATAATGATTCAAAATAATGATTAGCATGGTAATATACATCGACACGTAGGTTTTAATACCCTCCCAATGCCGAACCACCAAAGCAATTATTCCAGCTTTGAAGGCTTGGGTGAAAAACTCAAAAATTATTTATTGCTTAAAAACGATAGATAATTAACAAGGAAAAATAACCCTGGAATAATGCATTGATGACTAAGTCCCAGGAAACCAAACCTTTTACATAAAGTCATCATGCTAACTCATTTTATTACAATTCCCCATGGGGTATGAACATGTTAAAAAAAAATTAAAAAAAGGGCCTAAGAAGGCCTGCATGGACTTCTAAATTTGAAATTTGAACAAGTATTTGTTTGTCTTTGAAGGCTTATTTTAGAACTACGGGATGTGTGCTTGATCTGATCTTTAGGCAAGGAGAGCATGCGAGAACCATAGAATCTCTGGATTCAATAATCTGTAGAAACATCTCAACTTGACAAGCCAACCTTAGTAGCACAAAATATTGTAAAATCCAATGAACCATTAAGTTGCTTTATTAAAAAGTAAATGGAAAAACGAAAATGTAAATAAAGAAAAAGATTAAGTGCAAGAGATACATTACAATGACATTTTCTGGAAAGTTGATGGGGAGCAATATTATTGTCACTGGTGGCCATTCCTTATCACTGATTGTTCCGAGATTTTATTTTCCATTTAGTTATTGGATTGTGTAGTTTTCTTCATTTCAGTTCAAGCTAGTTCTGAAGGAAAGATTTAGTAACTTTCCTTTTTTTAAGGTTGTAAACAACAAAGTTTTATGAGCATTGATTAGTTTTCTTGATTTAATAGTTATTATTTAACACCTTTCATTTTTGCTCTACAATTGTGCATGTGGATCTTCCTGAATCCCCCCTTCTCATACTTTCAATTGACATATTTCTTCACTTGACAGTCTAGCTTATGAGGCGATTTCATCCGATACAACTACTATTCAGTATATGACACCTGCAAAGAGAAAGGACATTATGATGTTCAGGAACGATATTGAAATCAATGTTACTACTGTCGGCCAGTTACAGTGCAGTCAGATTGTGGGAAGCAATCTTTCTTTGAGAAGTGATGGTGGATACATTTTGAAGACAAGCGCAGAAGATTTTGGGAAGCCAGTTTGCTTGGATACTTTGAAAGGGCCTCTTTACAGATTATCTTGCAAGAGTTGCATTGTCACAAGTGACAAATATTTGTTTACCTGGGAATTTCAAGACCAACTAAATGCAAACCTAACTGCTTCAGCTGTTGGTTTTATTATAAATGCCTCTGCAACAGCCATTATGCCACATAAAAGTACTTTGACAGCAGTTCTCCCTGGAGGATACAATGGGAGATCTACTATATCTGCAACATTACGAGGTTCTGTCTGGAATGTTATAGGCTTAAATTTTGTTCCTCGGACTTTCAAGACTAAAGGTTACCCAAAGCTTATACAAATTGTTTATCATACGTTTACACCTGGATCATATGTGGTCAGCATAAAAGAAATGCAAGATGCATTTGCTAAGCAGCAGGGAGTAAAGATAGCACTCCAGGTCAAAGTTCTATCACAGTACCTTGTCGAAACTGCATATCGTAGCAACTTTGGTATTGGTAAGTATTTCACATTTAGGCCTATTAAAGTGGTATTTGATAGTGAAGCATGTGTTAGTTATCCTCTGGCCACATTCTTGAGGATCTTAAAGGGAACATCAAATGATTAAAATTTACTTGCCTTTTCTACTGTGCAGTAAAGTTCCTGGCCTACCTTGGTGGCTTGTATATTTCTTGTCGGTTTCTCTTTCTGATTATCATGATCCAGGTTTGTCTTTTTATTTTTGGCAGAAGTTTTGAACCCTAATACTAGTGAATGATTGCTTAATTTATTTGGATAATATTCTTACTAAAAGTGGTAATTTTCCTTGAGACATTGAATGAACTTGAAGCCTGTAAGTTGCAACTTGTTAACTTTATTGCTGCTTCAAACTTTCCATTTTCAAAGTTTAAAATTATTGTAACAAATGATTCAAAATAGGAACTGTCAAAGTTTGTTTTTAGCTATCTTTTGCCTGCTCGCATTCAAATATGTATGCCGTTGGAGGGAACAAAGTGATGGCCGTGACATCACAGCCATTGGAAGTAGGGTACCCTATTACTCTCAGACCATATATAAATGATAAAATTGTTAAACAACAAAATGGCAAGATCCATTTTTTGAATTCTAGAAGATGGCTGTTTGGTAGGGAGAAGAAAAAATATTTTTCTATGAAAAAAGGAAGAAAGTTATAAATAAGGTAAAAGCACAACACAATGATGAGGGTACCTCACACTTAACATAGTCCACCACCTTGCAAGTACTGTAAGGCTGCCCCACATGAAATGCAATAATCAACCTGAATTTTTTGCAGGTGGTATTATAAATAAGGTGCTCCTATACAAGAGTAATGCAGTATTGTTCATAGCTTAAGCGGTTGCCATTTCCCCCCATTGAATTCACACACTCTCTTTCTTATATAATGCACACTACTCATTAATTGCAGCAATTCAATCATGATATATATATATATATCGGGATTTTTGACAATTTAGTTTCCTTTAACACAAATACTTTCCCTACTTATGCGACCAACAAATTCTACTGCAGCCACTTGATAAAGAGATCATATTGCATCATCATTCCTCTAAAGCATTCCATTCTCAATATCATAGTACTAATTTATTGTAAGGAGGCTGCTGTCTATTTGATAACTCAAACCATAAGCATGCATATGTAAAGTTTTGCTCCAATTCTCTTTTATATAAATTATATGCATCTGCATCGACATAAGCCTTAGATTTGGCCTTAGACTTGGTGATTGCTATGACCCTATAATCCAATGGAACTACCACTGCAGCAGAAACTAGAAAAGAAACAATGATAACAAAAAATAAGTGAGAAACAACTGGGGCACCTGCATGCCCAGAAGTGGATTGCACCCACAAATCTGAAATAATGGAGGAAGATGTCTCCAATAAACATGAAGAGTTGGTTGTTTGTATTGATACAATGACATGAGATACATAGGGGAGGGGGAAAACTCCTATTTGTATCAATAGTGACAAACCCTAATGTAATGCTCAAGTCACTAATAAGAGTCATTAAGGCGATTAGGCCCTTATGATATAAAGTGTTTTTTTATGAATTTAGCATTATGACAAAATCATGAGCATGCATAGAAAATAGCTCATGCACATAGAATCTAATACCGATTAAGGGAGTTGTGGTTAGGTACAAAGCATGCCCTCCCTCTTTAAAAAAGCTTCGCCCTCAAGAGTCAAAACTGAAAATTCAAGCAATAAGGGTGAATACTGAAAAGCTGCTGGGAAAACTAAAAAGGGACATCATCTCCACTTGAAATGTCAAAGTATGTGGTTGTAATTCTAACAACTCAAAAAATCAGAAATAGGCCCTTGGATCCATGTCAGCATCATATTTCCCAACTTTGGGGCCTAAGTCCCTTGTTTAATCTCATGAATTGTTTTTAAAGTGTCATGACCCTCCCTAGTAATGTAATAAGGAGCCTTTAAAGTTAAAGATAGTAATGTATGGTGGATAATTAATGTAAGGTGGCTCAGTCATTAAGAAAAACCCACTATGTTAGTTATAAAATAAGGCTCACTTTGTTAGTCATTAGATAAGGTTCACTAGTGGTGGATTATTTTCAGGGTAGCTATAAATATGGATGGAGTCCTTTGGAATCATTGGATGTTTATCTATCATTGCTTTGACATTTGTATTGGAGGTTGCCCCATCAAAGTGGTTAGGAGAGTTTCACCCCCTCTCCAATACGGTCGATAATACAGTGCTTGGCATTTTATTGCATAATATTATTGATATTTTATTGCATAGGGTTAATGATAGATGTAGGAACATAACAAGTGGTAGCAGAGCACTTTTCTGGGTCTCCTGTTGCAGCATCATTTTGATCTGTTAAGCTATTCGTGCAGGCATTAAGAGACAATTCTATCTACAATTAACTATTCCCTTATTTGGTCATTTGTTGGACATTAATAGGATTATCTTATCTTATTGCGATGTGGTGAGAGGCTTTGGAGTACCTAGGATAGTCACCTTGTGCGTGTGGTCATATGGTAAAGGGTGGAGTCACATACAAGCATTATCCTTGCATGAGATGACCATAACATATTGTGCCAAGGATTAGAGGAGTGGCTCCATGGTAAGTTTGAGATAGCCATATAGCTTTTTATGATTAGTGTGGTTATTCACACGACATGGACAATACTGTGATTGATGAAACTCTAATGCTTGAGTAGGTATGGATTCACTCACTCTACATGGACAATATTGCGATTGATCAAACTCTAATGCTTGAGTAGGTATGCATTCACATTAACCCTTTCTTATCTCAATGTGTTTCGAATATGAAAAAGAGGTTGTTACAAGTGCATTAACATCTACCTATAGGAACAAGGGTCTTTTCTAAAAACTTTTATCATTAGTAATGCTTGTGTTGTGACAAAAATGAAAATAATTTACAACCTATCTTGTTCGCTTCACCAACTAGGAGAAGAGGTTCTTGCTTGGTAGTAATATACTTAGAAACAAAACATTTAAAAGTTAAAACTAAAAATGGCAATAAAGTTATGTGATATAGATTTTATTGCTAATCTTTTACATATTCAAATTCATGGGCTAGAAAAAAAATTCAAATGATAGAGATTTTTCTAGAAATATATTAATTCTCATCTACTTGAAATATACAACTTTCATGTTTTAGTCATGTGTTTCCTTTTGGATAGTGTGAAGGCCTTCATTTTCTTTAGTTCTTACTACTTAGTTTTATCTTTTTGGATAAGATATATATTAGCTTGAAGGAGATGTAAATTAACATCATTTCATAGTGTAGAGCCTATTTCTTGCTTTTAAAAAACGTTATTCCATGCTAGTTCAATACATCATGTGGATTGTCATCTTTAAAATTAATATATTTTGTTCAAGAAAATTTTACTTTAAAAACTTGAAGTTTTAAGGTATGAAGCTGACATTCCTTTTCAGCCTCTTACTTTACATTTCATGATTATAATATATTACATGATTCGAAGAAGCCCATTACAATTCTCACATGCATTATTAAACCTTTAATGGTGTTTTTTGCTTTTGCAGTGTGAAAGTAATTTTCCCAAATTGCTAGATCAAGAGAAACTTTTCAACAGGCTTGTTGCCAGGGAACGTGCAAGAGCTCATTGGGCAAAGGTAGGGGGAGCAAAAAAAGGAATAATACTTTATGCAATGGATGGTGAACTTATAGTATAGCTCATTGAACATGCTTTCTAGACACCTATGCGTATGTCTTTTGTATACATATATTGGAATGCACTTCTGAAAATAATGCACCATTAAAACCACAATTCTTTCTTGGTTTCCACTTAAGCATTTTACTTCTAAATGGTTTAAGTACAAAAGGATCAGATTTAATCTTTTTTATTTCAAGCTATTTCTTAAATTTTTAGGATCCAAGTGGCTTTAGTTTATATAGTGCATGGTTGGTTTTATGACTACTCAATTGCTTTCATTAAATTCTTAGTTATTCTACTTCTCAAATAGGGAATACAAATACAATTTAAGGTTTGGTTGATGGAGTTTATAAATGCAATGCATAATGCACAAGGGGTGTAAAGAGATCAAATATTATTAGAAAAGAGATTATACAATACGATGTTTTGCTTTTGTGACACAAATGAGTGAGTATTTATTCTCCTACTCTCTTAGAGCGTGGGCACAAGTGTAATACACAAATAGATATGGAAGAGAATCAGCTTAACCATATTGGAGCCACACTTAGGTCCTGTTACCAACTAAGTAGCACTAAGTTGGACTTTTAAGTGAGCCGCCAAAGATGAACAATTACTTGTTCAAATTTCGAGTTTAGAAGTCCATGCAAGCCTTCCTATAATGTCTTCTTTTAATCAAATCACCAGAGACACCCATTAACCTATTTTATTCCCATAGGTTCGAGCAGGTATTAAAGAAAAGGGAAAAACTAAGGACTAATATCATTAGGAGCAGAAAGGAACATCAATTCAGTATTATTAAGTCATCAGTATAGTAAAGAAGGCCATCCGAGTTAATATCATAAAGCATGCGAAGCATGTAGGCCTTATTTCTTCATTCTTAAGTCAACAAGAAATTAGAATTGCATGCATGCAAAAGTAAAGCGCAAACCCTAAAAGTGACATGCAAACCCTAAAAGTACATGCTAAAGCTATATAAGAAGGGTCATTGAACCAAAGGGATTATCTATGATTATTATTGTTGATTTTGGGTTTCAGAGCAGCAACAGTAAGTGTAGCAGCAACAGTTGGGGTTGAAGACGAGGTCTTCAGCTAACAAGGGTTTTGGTAGTGAAATCTATCTTCCCTAATCTCTTTCAGGATAGGCCACCCATGTCTATTATCAACATTCATCTTATTCATCCATATTCAGTGTTCCAGCACACACAAGAGGTTTATTTGCAGGTTCATGTTTGCAGCTGGGGAATAGCTGGAAAACCCCAGAAGGATTCGTTGAGACCCTAAAGCCCAGTTTTTCCTCCGCATGTCATCACCATTTCTCTCAGCGGGCTTAGCACATCATACTGGGTGATTATCAGCTCATTGCCAGCACATCCAGGGCATCCAACAATAGATTCGTGGGGAAGAGGAGACGTCACCCTCTCAGAGAAAAACAATTCGCTAGGTGCCTCAGGGAGGGAAAAAATTCTGCGTGTGACCACCATGCTCTTCGGTAGGTGAAGACCAGCATCCCAGCAAAGTTTCAGCAGCATTGGACTCCTCCTCCTCCAAAAACGTCAATATCTTTTTGAAGAGGGCACACATGTAGTGTAGATTTTTCTCAAGATTTCAGCCACCGGTTTAAAAGTAAAATTTATCACTGTTTATGACATTCTCAGAAATTTAACATGCTAGAAATAAACGTTAAATTTTCAGACTTTAAAACATTGCTGTTACTTCACTTTTCATTGACAGAAAATAAATATTTAGCACGCCATTCAACTCGCAGAAACACATGAAATTTTTGGCCAATGGCCTTGGAAAAACCCACAAGGGGAAAACTAGTCAGAGAGAGAGAGAGTTTTATTATTATGCTTCAGGAAAAACCAAACATTCATTTACAGTGAAAGTGGCTTACCAAGCTATTGTTAACACCACTAGTGATCTGGTTTCGACTCCTACGGTCTCAGAGGAGTCGGAAGAAGCATATTTGCCTACTTGGGCAGAGAACTCTTTGTATTCAGATGATTTCTTAGACATGGTTTTGCCTTCGAATGAAGCCATTTTGGAAGCCATAGTGGGCAAGACCAGATCTGCAAAGGTCTTCACCATAGATCCTACTTCCTTCCAGAGCCGAGTAGAATTAAAAACACAGAGTTCGACATGAGACTGGCGGAAGATGTCGGTCCTATCAATGTCTTTGCAAAACTTGAAGTTGTCGAAAATGTGCATATTGATGCAAACTCTTCCTTGGAAGAGGTTGCCATATACACTGCCCTATTAAAGGAATTTCACGATGCATGTGCCTGGTCATCTATACTAGGCATAGATCCATATATCGTTGAAAATGGAATCCGAACCTATCTCGATTCTAAACTTGTTCGACGAAGACTGAAGAAGTACTATGCTTAGGCTTAGTGCTTTTTCTTGTATTTTTATTGTATGTAATTTTATGTACAATAGTTAGTTGGTTAGTGTTTCTTATATCATCTGGTGATTGTTACAGATGTCAGCTGAGTGGTTCGTAGGTTTTGTGGATGGTGCTAGTCGTCATACTTGTAACTTGGCTTCAGCCGCATGGGTCATCTATTCACCCTCAAGACAACTAATTGCCTCTGGAGGTGCTTGTCTAGTTCCTGCTACCAATAATGTGACGGAATACAGGGCTGTTATTGAGTTATTATGGGATGCGTTGTCACGTGGTATCACCCAGTTGGAAGTCAGACTTGACTGTCAACTGGTAGTTTCCCAGCTCAATGGAGCTTATCAGGTGCGAAACCCTACCTTGCTACATCAGTTTTTGCAGGTTAGATTACTTGAAAGAAATTTCGACTATATTTCATTTAATCACATTCCACGTAATGAAAATATATTAACTGATGCATATGTGAACTATATTCTCGATTGGCACTTAACACACATTTTGTAAAATATATACAACAGATACATTTGGAACACATGTGAATAACCTGGAAAAACATATATATATGTAAAAATCTATCCATAGATAGGTCAAGTTTTGATCCTAAGATCCAGTCACAACTGTGGAAATATACAACAATATATAAAAATTTGGATCGCAATCCATAAAATGCCTATAGATCCAGGCTTGATCACCCGCATCACCCACATCACCAGCATCATCTTCATCATCAGCTTCTTCAGCTGCAACAACCTCTTCAGCTTCTATATAATCTAGAACAGCCTTGGCTACCCTCCTCATGAGGCGTATCCAGATAGGTGGAATCCCTACAACAAATTCTTGCATAACAACAGGAATCTGCTCAATTCGTATATTGAGAAGTCCTTGGGGTCAACCTGGCCAGCTTTCCCTCGAGCACCCTCATCAAACTCTGATCTCCACCTGGTACAGGCCGTACATACATCCTGGGATTCACATCAAGGCCGATAGGTTCAACATCTGCATTTTAGACATTTAAATGGATTGAAAACTCTTATACATATGTATATAATTTTATGACAAAATTCATAAAAATTTAAAAATGTAAAAAGCAAAATACCTAGCTCTCCCCACATTGCTCCTGGCGGGAGGATGAGATCATTGTCTCCTCGAAAGTCTAAACTTGTATAAGGAAACTGTTCAAGTGCTGGTAACTGCCGTCCCCACCACACATAGAAGTCATCATCGTATACACCCTGGACAGATCCTCTGCCACCTTGGCAAAGGAAGACTTCTCCCCACCTGGTCAACCTATGTTGGCGAGGAGTGAAAGATGCAAGTGGTACCGCAGGGCTGATAGCGGGCACTCTCTCAAAGAAGAATGCCATTGATATACTCGAATACCCAAAATTCTTGCGGCGTCCTCTCTTACATTCAGAGAGTTGTTTCTTCATGATCGAGATTACACCCGAGCACCAATCGAACACAGTTCCCTATAAGCACTCCACTGCCACTCTCATTTGTGTCCGAGTGGCGAGATGTAATGACAAAGATCTTGCAACCCGTACTATAGTACTTACCACTACCTGTAGTGGGAAGTTGGCGATATGAACAATTGGGATGCATGATCCCTTTTTTTGACTCCCAGGCGTGCAGTAGGTGTCCACATAGTCTTGGTCACTCATGGGGTTGCCACCCCTGCCAGTACCTTTGAGGTTCACAAGCATACCCATGCGAGACAACCCCGTGATGAAATATATGTCTTCTAAAGCTATCTCCAGGATCTCACCTTGAAGATCAAAAGTTCCAAGGTCATGATCCCAATGGCTAATCAAATATTCAAGCAAGCGGACATTGGCCCGCATTGGAGATGTGCAAAAGAACTTTAGTAACCCGCATTGCCGTAATGCATGCACAATTGGGGCATCATGGAGGGCATCGCGGTTCATATCCTCATGTTCTCGTTCCCCCCATTCTAAAACCATGGTTGAATCTGCCCATTTGACCATTATTAAACATTAGAATTCATTAAATTCTTTTAATTTTGGCCATAATTTAAAAAATCCTATGTTACGCAGTACACGCGACTGTCCTTTAGACAAGTCACGTGTCACACGCGAGTTGCCTTCGAGCAGGTCGCGTGTACGCGACTGTATAAGTCACCTACCTGCGTGTACTGCGCAACCTCCCTAGGGCAAGCCCAAAACATGAAAATTTACATGAAAATGAAAATTAAAACAATTGGAATGCAAGAGACGAGAAAGCTAGCTAACCTGACACTTGCAGAATTCGAAATCGTTCACCGGTTTGTCCGTGTTGAGCAATCCAAGTCGGAGGTAAATTATTGCTAAATTGGGTAAAAACATGAAATGGCGTGTTTTAATTTTATTTTTGAACTATATATAGAAAATAATTTCAATTTTTGGGTTTCTAGCCTAGAGTTTGAATTTTTTTTTATAATTGAACTAATCCCATGTTCTTTTTCCCAATGCAACAGGTTCAAAGTCTTTTAAAAGTTGTGATCCGCTCATATAGGGTAGGATTTGGGTCTTTCATATGTTATTATGCATCTATACCTTATCCGCTCTTAACCCTAGGATTACTTCTTTGACCATGGACTATGGTGTTTAACCATATTTTTACCTCGTCTACATCATTGTTCTTCTGTGGATAGGGCCTTCCTTCCATGAATACCCTAGTTTAAAACACTTTGTCGTCTTTTGGTACTCATGCCGCATTTGTCATAGGTTTATGGGAGCCTTCTTAGCTATTTTTCACGCCAAATTGAGCCTCACTTTGGTCTCTTTTTACAAGCTATCCCTTTTTTATAAGGCTCCCCTCCCTTATGGAGTTTCTGTAGGCCCAGGTCTAACTCCTCAAAATAGACTTGACTGCCGAGTAAACTTGTCTGTTTAGGCTCATTAAGAATATGTGAATGGGCATCCACATTGGTGGTAGGTTATTGCTTTTTCAGACCATGTGGAATAATACGAAAAAGAAACACTCTCTTTTCTTCGGAATTAAGAAAAGTATTCTCAGGCATAGGTTTATCGCTTTTTCGGACCCGAGGGACTAAATTTACGGAAAATGAGCGCCCAGTATGAGCTTAGTTTTCTCTTTTTCGTGCTTTGGACCTAAAACATGAAAACATGAAAAAGATTTCGAGTGTACTTTATATCTTTGTCATGCTCGTTAAACCCTAAAGAACAAAGCATTGAGTTTACTGTTGTAAGCCCCATTTCTTGTAATCAAATGGATCTTTTCGAGTGATCTTGCCTTCCTTCACACTCGTAAAACTCAGGCTATATGTTGCTTTTGAAGGGGCGTTGTGTAGGTGGTAATTTAACCTTTTTCGGACCTTCTTGACTAAGTACGAAAAAGGTGCGCCTTACTTCTTCGGAAGCTAAGAGAGTTCTTCTGTGGTTTGTTTTATACTTTTCCGGCCTGAAGAGACTAAATTGGATGAAAAAGCACCCCCCTGGAGTCTTCTTCGGAGTTTTCAGACTCTCAAAATATGAAAACACCAATGAGCATGTACTAGTTCGGGCTCGTAAAATCCACAAATTAGTGACTTTATCAAGCATTATTCTCTCCCCTCTTCAAGCTTGTCAAAACTGAAGAGAGACCTGAGTTGACTTTCATGGACTCGTTAAAATTTAACAGGAAAGATAAGGAAGAAGTACTCTCTTTGGGTTATAAACAGTGGCAACATGTCATCCTTGAACATAGCATTCTCTGAACTTTCCGATACTCATGTTTCAGTTTACTCTTTCAGCTCAGCTATCACTTCAAGTCTTTACTCCACTTGTCCTTTATACATGGGGAATTTGATCATGTCTCCTACATGACAGATAAGTCTAGTTGTTCTATCTGCAAGTTAAAAGCTGCCTTGGGTCATCTCTGTGTCATGCTCATTGTTCAAGGATTTATCCCTTCATCTGACTATTATCCTGATTCCATCATTATCCTATCTGAGTATTACTTGTGTCTACCTTCTCGTATCCAGTTCCTAGTCACTCTTGTGATCCGTTGGAGGATCCATTTCCTTCCTCATCACAATATGGTTTCTCATCAGTACTTCCTGAAGTCGAAGATCTAGAGCTTTAGCGATGGTACCTTAAGATTCACTATCATCATTGGTGGATTCCTTTGCTTTAGTTGTCAGTTTCACTCGTTATCTGACATTCTGTTGAGTCCTTTCCATGTTCGACTTCAACACATTTATTCACATGGTAGGGATTGTACTGGTTCCTTTGGATTTCGATGAAGACCTTAGGTTCACATTTATAACCTAAGTTGCGCAAGACTATGTTATGATCAGTTACACAACTTACATATTTTGAAGACTCATCATTGGATATTGTGGCTTCAATCCACCTTTGTAATATATGTGGTCTTGTACCCGTATCATATGATGTAATCAAATATTTTAAAGGAGTTAGTCTTCCATTATATTGAACATGGCATCCTCAGATATGATTTTGTATATGACATTGATATGTATTTGTTTCAGGTACTCCCTCTGCTTCCTTGGACATTTGGGTTCTCCAAGATTAAAAGATTGTAATGTATTTCGGCCATCGCTTCCCTCTGACCTCACACATTAGGGGGCATCTGTTATCAGCCAAAATGACACTTCTCTGGCCGAGTACTGACATCCAATATGTTGGAACACAAAAGGACAACATGATTGAAGTTTCCCAAACACTATAGATGTGCATGACCATTGATACATAAACTCCTGACCAGCTTCATACATTTTTATTTGGAGATTAGGGTTGCACACGCGACTATTTGCATTGTAACCTACGTGTCATACGTGACTATTTGCATTGCAACCCGTGTGTACATTGAACATGCGAGTTTCCTTTGAGAAAGGAGTGTGTCACACGCGCCTTTCCTATATACATACTTGCGTGTACCTTAATCCAATGTTAAAAATAATAAATCACGATTAGTCGAGATCAATTGAGCCTTAATCAATAACTATCTCAACTGTCTCAACCATCCTAACCTTCGAAACCTCTCTATTTCCCCATGTATAAATAGAGGACATGGGATGGGGCTAATCAATGATGATTAGAAGAGTAAAGTTATGTTGGTGGTATGCCTTGAGACCTTTTGGAGCAGCAGAACTCAATGTCCTCGGTTTGTAGAGGAGTCCTTGTTGCAGAAGCTGGGTTGTAATCTTACCATTCTCTGTTTATGAATAAAGAAAGTTTTCTTTTCAATCTTTGTATTGTTGCTTTCTCATGTATGATGGATTATGAATGATTTCAATTATGTTATTATGAATGTGCATTTCACTAACCATTAATATATATATGAGATATTGCTTGAAGAATTTGTCTTTTTACAAGTGAATTGGGAGAGCCCTGGAAACTTTGAAGGAGACCGAAAGATGAGAAGACCAAGCTTGGATCGACCGTCATAGACCGGGTAAGTCAAGCCTTCTTCGTATTCCTATTTCATTTTCTAGATAAGCTGATTGTTTGCAAGTGTCTTAGTAAGTTGGTAACCCCAAAGACCCTAGGTTACAAGGGTGCATTGTCCTAAACAACATCATGTAAATGCCCGCAAGGGCTTGTTCAACCCTTCAAAATATGCCCGCAACAAGGTCTTTCGAATGCCTGCAATGGGTGCTTCAAAGGATGCCCGTAGAGCCTTCAGGAAATGCCCGTAGCATTGATTCTTTGTACACCTCATCATCTTTGCTAAGTCATCTTTCATGCTTGCCAAGTCATCAAAACACACTTGCCATGTTCATGCATACTTGCTTTGTCTTTTGTCCATGCTTTTCTTACTTGCCATGTCACCATCTTTGTCACATGCCATCCAATGGCAAGTCCTCCATGTCACAATGTGTGTGGGTACCACGTATTTACCAAGCCCTAGAGCCATCTTCAAAAGTCCATGACCCCATCAAGTCACAAATGACCACAGAATGGGTCATTTGGCCATGCCCCATGTTTGTCATGTTCTTTGTCTGTGCTTGCCATGTCATCATGCTTAACCTTTGTCATTAATGGCTTGTCATCAATGACAACCATATTCATTAATCTCCCCCTTTGTCATTGATGGCAACCAATCTTTCTCCCCCCCTTTGACATTAATGCCAAAGGGCTGATTAGCCATCAAAGGCTTCAAAATGTCAAAAAAAAAATTATCTTTAAAAAAACGTCAGGAAAACATATGCCGAGTTTGATCTTCCATCTGTTCTTCAATCTGCTGTAGCTTTCCTTATTGCTCCCCCTATCAAGTGTACTGCTTTAGTAGCTTAGAACAAGCTCCCCCTTTCAAGGTCAATGAGAGCACTTGTAGCATTAAAGGCTGTCACAAAAGGTGATCACTATTCAAATTTTGGCTGTTGTTTTTTCATACCAAATTGCTCCTTGCTTCACTAAGGCTTCCTTTCACCAAGAGTGACAAGCCCGAGCTTGTCCATTTTAGCCTTACCAAATCTGATCTATCCTTCTCCAATTCTGCTATAACAGGTTGAGCACTTAGAATTGTGTAATCCTCAACTTGACCATGTCTTCCTGATGATGTTCCCCTATCAATCATGTCACCATCATCAAACTTCTTTCCAATTCAGAATCAAGTTTTCTTCAATAATCTTCAATCATGTTCTTCACAACACTCCTTGTCATTTCTTTCCAAAATGTTGTCATGCAAATTTTACTGTAACCAGACCTTTGACCTTCTTCTGTGGATGTCTTGGTTGCTCCGAATATCAGCATACATCCCTTTCTGAGTCACCCAAAACAAAATTGTATTACCTCTGATTTTTTAAACTTCATCCTTGCCTTGTATTTGAATAATCTCTCGCAATATCCACATACATGCTCTGACCTTGCTTTCATGGTTATCACATGGTTTTGTTGTAAAATGGCTTATTCAAGATATCAATCATCTCTGTCAAGGTAATACTGTCCAATTCAATCATTGTTATCAAGCTGTCATCGAGATAATCTTTATCATGTCAAATGTCCAAGCCACTTCAATCACAAGATGCTACTGTCACTATATGATAGGTGTTGTCAATCTACGACTGTCATCAGGCTGATCTATCATTGGCTGCTGTCTCTATCTATCTTCAAATGCTGGTGTACTTTGTCCTTCATGCTACTGCTGCTGTAGCTTTCACCAGAATTCTTCATGCTCAGAAGTCACCCGAATTCTTCAATTTTTGTATGTACTCCCCCTTTCTGACTGCCAAGCTGACCAAAGAAATTTTGTATTACATTCATACTTCTTTCTCATTCTGTCAACCTTGTCCTTGTGAAATGCCTTCTATCAGATCTTATGCTTCTGAGCTGGCTTCTCCCCCTAATTAACATGCATCTTTCTTGAGTTGCATAGGGCCAAATTGTATTACCCCACACTTCACACATTTCATCATTGCATGTTAGCAATCCTATCCTAGGACCTGATTTTTGCTTGGAGTAACCTCCATTTGCTCTTGAGTCCATCCTCCAAACTGTATAGCTCAAGGAGTGCTTAGGTCTTTGATAGACCTCAAGTTTGGCTTGCCATATGGCAACCATCTTCCTTTGTGCACTTCTCATCCACTTTATTTAGATCTCGCATAATATTTTTCCTTACCCATACCTTAGAGCGTTCTTGGCTGAGATCATTTATCCTTTGGCCTTCAAAACTGCATTTGTCATTCTTCTTCCAAGATTCATTGACTTTCCTTGCTGATAGATATGAGAAGCTTCTCATTGACTGTCTTCTTGGACTTGCACATACTTTGTAATGTCCTCTTCCAGTTAGGCCTTAAGGCCCAAAACCGCTAACCTATGTGATTCCTGTGGGTTCAAGCGGTTACTGACAGCTAGGGAATCAACTAAGGACTGATGCCATCCATAGAAGATCTAGGGCATCATCATTTGGTCAAGAAGGGCCACCGGGGCCAAAGGCCACCTTCGTGCATGCCATCCTAGCATTATTTAATAATGCATGCACTCTTTAAGTCTCCATTCACATGCATGCAAGTCAATGGCAAATTAGAAGATAAAGTGACCTAATTAGGTCAAAGATTAGGTTTTGCGTAGTTGAACTTTATAAATAGAGGATAAAGTGAAAGGAGACTTCACTTTTGATTATGATTATTTTGGGAGCTCTTGGATAGCAGCACAGCGTGCAGCACAGCAGTTGGGGTTGGAGACGGAGTCTTCAGCTAACAGGATTTCGGCAGTGAAACATCTGTCCTAGTCTTATTCCGGGTAAGTCATACAGGTTCACCACTTGTTCTTCATTCATTCATCAGTTATCTAGTACATGGTATAGATTGTTGCAGGGACTCGTGTGCAGCCGTAAGAGGGGGTTTTCAGCCAGAAAGCCCTAATCAGCTGTTGGGCCTTCAGATCTCAGTTTCCTTCCGAAACTCAGGCACCATTCTCATCATCAGCTTCATACTCCGGTACTCGATGATTATCAGATCCATCAGGGCTCATCCGAAGTCGTTATTAGCAGTTTCGGGGTTCCAGGGGCATGAGTAGCTGCCTCTCTGAAGCAATTCGCTACCCTGCCTAGAGGTCTCAGAACCTCCGCATGCATCAGGCATTCTCTCCGACACTGAAAAACTATCAACCCGACAAATTCGCAGTTCCATCGGACACCTCCTTCCTTGAGGGCGTCACCCTTTTCTGACTGGGGCGTCTTGCTGCTGGGGGTTCACCTGAAGCAGAGGAGATCTGCCTATTTCCGATCGAGTTCTCAGTGCTTGCATACTTTCTCCGGAGCAGTTCAGCCGGTTTATCAGTGGTAAGTGTTCATTCTATCTCACAAACCCTAACCCTAATTTTTCCTATAAAATAGGGATTTTTGCATGGCAGTTTGCATGCCCCGTTGTATTAGCATATTTGTTTAGAAATAGAAAATATCGGGATTTGGGATATTACAGTGGTATCAGAGCTGTTTTCTTGGCCAACTGTGGGCTTAAGAGATGAAAAGTAGATGAATACAGAAGGAGATCCTTTTGTAACCTATAGGAGGAGGAAGAGTAGATACACAGAAGAATTTGAAGATATCCAACTAGAAGATACCAATTCAGACATGGAACAAACAGGTATACATTTAGATAGGGGAAAATGAACGGGAGAAGAGGAGGATCGGATGGAGTTTCGCAGCTTGGTCTCTGCATTGCAAGACTTAGCCAAAGGACAAAAAGAAGTCCTCAACGCAATCAACAGACTATCAGCGAAACCAGAAACAGGTATCAACAGTACACCTCCCTCACCGATAGATCGGGGATCTTCAAGCAGCAGTGGAAAGATGGTGTACACTAACATCCAGAACACTCCGCACATATATAGCAGACCTACTATCAGGCCTACCATGCCTCACTTCTTGGCAGATACAGTAGGGGGCCCGGTCATGCAGGTAGAACCTAGCGAGCCTTTTGGGGCTTATTTGCAGGAGTACAGAGACTTAGGGGATGAGTTTCATGCTGCCATGTCTTTCTCTGATTTCTGCAACATGAAGAGTAGGAACAGGCTCAGGAATTTCAACAAGGGTTTCAATCACAACTATGAGTTGTAGAAGACCTTGGGCAGGTTAACCATCCCAAACTTTGATGGGACTCGCGGAGGATCAGCGAGAACATGGGTCCAAAAGTTGGATACCTATTTCCAACTCAACCCCATGACAGAGACAGACGCCATTAAGTTGGCTACACTTCACCTTGACGGAGAAGGCTGAAGCTCACGAATGGTGGTACCACGGATTGGTGACATTGGGTCACAACACCATACATTCTTATGGTGAGTTCACTCAGAAACTCATAGAGAGGTTTGACAGG